>CAWUDS030006197.1:0-14231 GCA_963859935.3 Lathyrus sativus | reverse complement strand
TTTTTCTTTCCACTCTGTCTCCAGCGTAGTCAGCATCACAGAATCCAACTAATTTGAAATCATCAGATTTTCTATAACACAAACCCACATTAGAAGTACCTTTCAGATACCTTAGAATCCTCTTGACAACTGTCAAGTGTGACTCTCTAGGATCTGATTGGAATCTAGCACACAAGCATACACTGAACAATACGTCAGGTCTAGAAGCAGTTAGATAAAGAAGAGAGCCAATCATACCTCTGTAGAGCTTCTGGTCTACTTTCTTACTTACCTCTTCCTTGCCAAGTGAGCTAGTTGGATGCATGGGAGTCTTTGCCAACTTACTATCAGTCATGTTAAATTTCTTCAGAAGTTCTTTAACATATTTGGTATGATGTATGTAAGTGCACTCTGGAGTTTGATTGACTTGGATTCCTAGAAAGAATCTGAGTTCTCCCATCATGCTCATTTCAAATTCTGCCTGCATACATGTAGCAAACTCCTTTCCAAGCATAGTATTTGTTGATCCAAAAATAATATCATCTACATAAATTTGACAAATTAGAAGATCTTTCTTAATTGATTTACAAAAGAGTGTTGTATCCACTTTGCCTCTGATGAAATTTTTCTCCAGAAGAAAATTGCTCAACCTCTCATACCAAGATCTAGGAGCTTGTTTTAAACCATATAGAGATTTCTTTAGTTTGAAAACATGATCTGGAAATTTTTCATTTTCAAAACCAGGAGGTTGGTGGACATAAAATTCTTCTTCTATAATACCATTAAGAAAGGCACTTTTAACATCCATCTGATACAGAGTGATGTTATTTTGTGCAGCAAATAAAATAAGAAGACGTATAGATTCTAACCTTGCCACTGGTATATGTTTCAATGTAATCAATACCTTCTTGTTGACTGTACCCTTGAGCAACCAGCCTTTCCTTATTCCTTTCAACTTCTCCTTTCTCATTTAGCTTATTTCTGAAGACCCATTTTGTACAAATTATATTGAATCCTTGTGGTCTTTGAACTAGATCCCATACATCATTTCTGGTAAATTGATTTAGCTCTTCTTGCATAGCAATAATCCAATCATTGTCTTGCAGAGCTTCATCTACAGAAGATGGTTCAATTTCTGACACCAGTCCAAATAGTGATGCTTCAGATGATCTTAGAAAGGATCTTGTTCTGATGGGATCATCCTTCTTTCCAATAATGACATCCTCTGGATGAGAAGCTTTAATTCTGGATGATGATCCTCTAATAGTTGATTCTTCAGAAATGTTTAGATTATTCATCTGAGAAGTTAAAGGAATAGCATCTGACATTGCTTCTGGTTCCTTCACTTGAATTTTGTCTGCTTCTGGGACTTCAGAGTCAATGAAGACTACTTCTCTATCTGCAGAGTTTTCAGACTGCTTTGGCTTTTCAGAGCCAAGCTTATCATCAAATTTGACATGAATGGATTCTTCCACAATCTGTGTCTCAGTGTTGTATACTCTGTAGCCTTTAGAGCGTTCAGAATATCCAAGCATGAAACACTTCTGTGCTTTGGAATCAAACTTGCTCAAATTTTCCTTAGTATTTAACATATAGCAAATGCATCCAAAAGGATGAAAATATGAAATGTTGGGCTTTTTGTTCTTCCACAGTTCATAAGGAGTCTTTTTTAGAAGAGGTCTTACTGACACTCTGTTCTGAATGTAACAAGCTGTGTTGATTGCTTCTGCCCAAAAGTGTTTTGCCAGATTTGTCTCATTGATCATGGTTCTGGCCATTTCTTGCAGAGTTCTGTTTTTCCTCTCTACAACTCCATTCTGTTGTGGAGTTCTAGGATAGGAAAAATCATGAGCAATGCCATTTTCAGAAAAATATTTTTCAAAATATTTATTTTCAAATTCACCACCATGATCACTTCTGACTTTTATAATTTTGAAATCCTTTTCATTCTGGACTTGCTTGCAGAAGTCAAAGAACACAGAATGTGACTCATCCTTGTGTTTTAAGAACTTTACCCATGTCCATCTACTATAGTCATCAACAATGACTAATCCATACTTCTTGCCTCTGATGGATGCAGTTTTCACTGGTCCAAACAGATCAATATGAAGTAATTCTAGTGGTTTGGAAGTAGAAACAACATTTTTTGATTTGAAAGATGTTTTTGAAAACTTCCCTTTCTGGCATGCTTCACAAAGAGCATCTGAAGTGAACTTCAGATTAGGGAGTCCTCTGACAAGATTAAGTTTATTAATCTGAGATATACGTCTCATATTAATATGGCCCAATCTTCTGGCCAGACCCATTGCTCTTCATTAACAGACAAGAGGCATTTAACATTTTGAACTTTAAGTTCTTAAAGATTTATTTTATAAATATTGTTTTTCCTCTTACCACTAAATAGGATAGAGTCATCCTTTTGACTAATAGCTTTACAACATTTTTGATTAAAGGTAATATCATAATCATTGTCACTTAATTGGCTTATGGACAATAAGTTATGCTTTAACCCTTCAACAAGTAAAACATTAGTAATAGAGGGAAGTTTACCATTTCCAATGGTGCCAGATCCAATGATCTTGCCCTTCTGGTTCCTTCCAAACTTCACATCACCTCCAGATCTAAGTTCCAGGCTTTAGAACATAGACTTTTCTCCTGTCATGTGTCGTGAGCATCCAGAGTCCAGGTACCATGATTGGTGTCCTCACCTTGCTGCTAAGAACATCTGCAACAGGAATTATTTTATTTTTAGGTACCCAGATCTTCTTGGGTCCTTTGGGGTTAGTTGGTTTGTAGGTTTGTCTAAACTTCTGTTTTTCAACATAATGTTTATTCTGACTTGCCTTAGGTAAACACATAAGTATTCTTCTCAGAGCTTGTATGTTTAATGTCATTTAAGTGACCAAATTTAAATTGGGAATACATAGGTGTCTTCTTGATGAAAAGTTTGTCAACATATTTTGGATTACTTCCAGATGAAGATTCATATCCAATACCTCTTTTGTTGTTCCCACTAACACCATAGATCATAGAAGCCATCTTGCTTCTGTCTATGCTCTTAGTAAGGAATCTCTGAAAGCTAGAGTCATATTTTTCTAAAATGTTTTCACATGACTTAGTCTCAGATTCAGATTCTTGTTGAGTTATTTCAAAGTCATTTTTGATTTTCAGATTAATTTCTTTTTGCTCAACAAGTTCTGTCTCCAGAAGATCAATCTCAGATTCAAGATTGCTTTTCAGCTTCTTGTATTTGAGTTTGATATTGTTATAACTTTTAAGAACTTCTGATAAAACTTTTATAAGTTCTTCTTTGGTAAGTTTAGCCATTACCTCTTCAGCGTCATCATCAGATTCAGAATCTGATTCATATCCTGAGGTTCCTTCCTCCTGATCTTCTGTGATGGCCATCAGTGCAACATTAGCACATTCTTCTTCTGATTCAGAATATGATCCAGATTCATCTGAGTCATCCCATGTTGCCATTAGAACCTTATTCTTTTTGTTAAACTTCTTCTTGGTTTTTCTTTTTGAAGCTTGGGGCAATCATTCTTGTAATGTCTAGGTTCTTTGCACTCATAGCACACAACTTCTTTCTTGCCTGATCTTCTGTGCCCAGAAGATTCCTTTCTATGATCAGATCTTCTGAAGTTGTTGAACTTCTTTCCCTTGTGCTTCCAGAGTCTATTTATCCTTCTGGACAGCATGGATAATTCATCTTCTTCTTCAGAAGAAGATTCTCCAGAGCTTTCTTCAATAACCTGCAAAGCTTTAGCAGATTTATTAGATTTTAAGGCAACAGATTTACCTTTTTCTTTCTTCTGAGGTTCATCTTCCTCAAGCTCAATTTCATGGCTCCTCAGTGAGCTGATGAATTCTTCTAAAGAGATCTTGTTCAGATCTTTAGCCATCTTCAAGGCAGTCACCATTGGTCTCCATCTGGTAGGTAGACTTCTGATGATTTTCTTTACATAATCTGATGTAGAGTATCCCTTGTCCAGAACCTTTAGCCCAGCTGTGAGGATCTGAAATCTAGAGAACATAGCTTCAACAGATTCAGAGTCTTCCATCTTGAAGGCCTCATACTTCTGGATCAGAGCCAGAGCTTTTGTTTCCTTGACTTGAGAATTTCCCTCATGAGTCATCTTTAAGGATTCAAACTTATCAAAAGCAGTTTCCCTGTTTGTAATTTTTTCATACTCAGTATGAGAAATTGCATTCAATAATATTGTTCTGGCCTTATGATGATTTCTAAAATCTTTCTTCTGAGCATCTGTCATAGATTTTCTATCTATATTCTTGCCATTCCCATCTGTGGGATGAACATATCCATCTATGACTAGATCCCATAAATCAACATCATATCCAAGGAAAAAACTTCCAATTCTGTCTTTCCAGTAATCAAATTTCTCCCCATCAAACATAGGGGGTTTGGTGCTGATTATGTCCCTTTCTTCATATTTATTGTTAACATTGGATATTGTATTATCAGCCATAGTAACAACTAAATATATATCAAAGTATTTCTCTCTGGATCTTTACTGACACTGTTAAGTGGTAGCACACACAAAATCGGAGCTTTGATGCCAACTGAAGGTGAGATAATACTTAGAAGGGGGGTTGAATAAGTATGAAAGATTAAAAACTTAGAATTAAAACACAATTATTTTTATCCTGGTTCGTTGAACTCAACTACTCCAGTCCACCCTTCCTAGAGTGATTTTCCTTTCTCAACAAGGACTTAATCCACTATTTAATCAAACAGATTACAATAGTAACACCTAAGAACAACTGTTCTTAGTCTTCTCAAGAGCTACTGATTCCAACTGAATCCTCTTAAGGAAATCCTTTACAATTAATGTAAATCTAATACAAGAGTAAGAATGCTTCTAAAAAGCTTTAATCACAACAGTGATATTTCTCTTAAGTTTAAGTACAATGAAATTAATTCTAAGTAGAATATGAGAATATGAGAGCTTTGAATGTTTCAATTTCTTTTCAGCAAAAATGTCTAACTGAAGAATTTGGTGGAGACTTGCTTTTATAGGCAGCTGATCCAAGGGAGCTGCATGTTGAGAAGAGTGTCCCAAAAGGTCTGAGCCTTTTTGTCTTCACATCAAGTGACCTTTCCTAGAAGAAGAAAGCACAGAAAAATCCTTTTTGTCTGTGTTCTTGTGTCTAGCATAAATGAGGAAAGAGACGTTTTTTTTTCTCCAACGGATATATTCTTTGAATATTTCTTCTTCAGTTTTCAGCAAGTTCATCAGAGTCTGATTGGATCAGAGTCTTCTAATGATGATCAGAACTTTGCTGGATCAGAGTCTTCTGCAGCATGTGTGCTTTCAGCGTGTTAAATATCAGAGCATATTTAAAACAGGACTTCAGTACTGGCAGCTTTAGTACTTTCAGAATCTTCTGTAGAAACTATGCTTTGAAAAACTCTTCATACAATATTCTTCTTTGCTTCAGATGCTTCTGACTTGCTTCAAATTCTTCTGGAGCTACTTCTTCAGATCCTTCTGGAGCTTCTGCTTCAGATTCTTCTGGAGCTTCTGCTTCAGATTCTTCTGTTGGCAGCAATCAGAATCTGCTAATGAGTGCATCTGGCGCTTCAGAGTCTAATTAATATCTTGCATTCAATTCAGATTTGCTTCTGGAGTATCAATTTCTTTACTATCTGTAGTAAAAACTTTCAAGCAAATTTTAGAGTATATAATTCTTAAATACAAAATTTCCTAATAGTTATCATCAAAACATAGAGATATTATTAAGAACCAATCTGTGTTCTAACAATATGGTCGTGGCTCTTATGGAACCGACATTATTTCGACTTGTCAGTGTTTGGCTTGTATGGTATTTGTTTGGGGAACCGGATCTCCGCTTACCGAAATTCCGAGTTGGCGCACTCAGAGAGGATCTTTTCTCGAGAAACCTTCATAGGAGCATACTCATGGAACCAGCCGGAAGGCCCTCTATTGTCTCGGGCCTCCCGGGGGCGATCTCCATGTCTTCTATCTCCCCGAAGATATGTCGAGGATTCATCGGGCTTGGAGGATCTGACATTCTCCCAGTGCCTCGAATATTGGGCAGAGCTGGCGGCCCCCTTCTCCTCGTACTGGATGCATGCTCGTGCTTTAAGGAGGAAGTCGTCCAGTGTTGTTGGAGGCTAAATTCCTATCGCTTTGGAAAATTCAGTACGGGGACGGAGCCCGCGCTCGAGCAAAAATTTCTTCATGTCGTCGGTTGTGGAGACATAGACAGCTTCCTTGTTGAACCTTTCGATGTAGGCTCACAGAGGTTCATCCTTCCCATGAATGATGGCCTCAAGGGAGGCTTCAGCCTTTGGGTGTCGGCGAGAAGTCATGAAGTGTCTGGAGAACATTCTCCCTAATTGCCTTCATGATATGATGGAATCATCGGGGAGTCTCTTATACCAGGTCATCGCTCCCTTTCTGAGCGTGTTCGGGAACAATTACACTTGATGGCGCCCCGTACGCCACAGTAATCGAGTAACACATTGATATTTTTGATGTGCTCGTCAAGGTCTGTAGTACCATCATATGTACCTAGATAATGGGGTTTCTTTAGTCCCTTCGGTAGTCACATAGTCATAATCTTCTAGAATAATGAGCCACGAGGCTCGTCGTCATTGTTGTTGCTGGACCATGATGGGGAACGGGTGCCTGGTCTATAGGTAGGGTCGTGATCTTGACGGGGAGATGGGGTTCGTGCTCGACCCTTGGATCTGGGAAGATGCGAACGCTGGGACACTTTTCGTTGATGTCGTATGGTCCTCTTGGGTCTCGGGGAATACTGGTTTTGGGGGAGATGTGATTGCGCTTTCTGGCGTTTAGGGACTCTGGCTCTAGAGGTGTCCGACGGTTTTTTTCACGTCAGGGAGAAGGACTCTGTGATCTCTGGCGCTCTTTCCTCAGTGGAGAGGATATTGGACGACTGGAATCTTCTAGGGCTCCAATCCTTGCGTTCTAATGGAGGATTAGGAGGTTGATCTTATTGAGAGCCTCGAGAAGAGCCGCCATGGCCGGGTCGGCGCCGGGCGGAACCAGAACTGGGAGGTGATCCTGGATGGGCTGGATCTCATTGTGATTAGCGCGAATATGGGAGGGAGACATTGTGGCTTCATCCCTTTGTTGGTGGTCGTCGTGTAACACCCCAAATTTAATTGGAATATTTTATTTAATTGTTTAAATAAGAATATTCATTTTTCGGTGATTTTTGGTAGTTTGGTGGATTATTGGAAAAGTGTGCATTTTTGGGTTATTTATTTGATTAATAGTATATAATATTAATTTATTAGTATTATTATTATTTAAAAATAAATATAAGTGAAATAAGGGTAATTTGGGCATTAGGAGGAGTTAGTAAGGGTAATAAGGGAAAAGCCCAAATTGTGAGGCCCAAGACTAGGTTTGACAAAATAGAATTCTGAAGGGAATTAGGATTCATTTGTTAACCGTGAAAAGTACTATGGCCAGAGAGCTCTGAGGAGAAGATTGGAGGCAGAAGATTCCCGGAGATAATTGTCGCTACTGCGAAAATCGGCGCCGGCTATGACAGAAGAGTCGCCACCGTGCGTTATTTATCCCAACGGAGGGAAAGGAAACGCTCGAAGTAAATCTAACGCAAAGATGGGAAAGGAATGGTCATTGCAACCAAATCCTGGATTCGGGAGTCGATTACACAAGGGGAAGGTATTAGCACCCCTCACGTCCGCCGTACTCGACGAGATCCACGCCTGTTTTCTAGCTAAGGGTGTGTTATTCTATCTACTCTAAAGGTTTAGGGTTAAAAAGAGAAGAAAATGACTCGGCAAAGTATCGCACTTTATGCCTACGTATTCCCGTCTGAAACGAGAAATCAGAGTCAACGTAGTTCGCCTACCTACGGGAAAGGAGGGGAAGGTTGCTCGCTAGGATATCGCATCCTATGCCTACGTACTTTCACACAGCATGAAAGATCAGAGCAAACATAGTTCGGGCTACGGAAGACACAAGCTTGTCTGAATGTTTTTATCTCCTTATGAAAGGGTTTTTCCTGATTAAGAGTCCGAGTGGACAAAAATGACGTTTTGATGTTTGTTTTCAGTCTTTTACGCAAGAACTGTATTTTATGATGTTTGTAATCTCTGACGCACTAGAGACTATGATTTGAGAGTGGCTACGTCGTATGTCACCCTAAGGGTAACACACCAAGC
This sequence comes from Lathyrus sativus, assembly GCA_963859935.3. NCBI lineage: Eukaryota > Viridiplantae > Streptophyta > Magnoliopsida > Fabales > Fabaceae > Lathyrus > Lathyrus sativus. The sequence goes on along the minus strand of CAWUDS030006197.1, from coordinate 6,040 downwards.
AATCAGATTACTGAAGAGTGGCCCTCCAGCAACCTTTCTCAAATAGCTTAAGGCTCGTAGCGTACGGCATCGATTATCCTTATTACTATGTTTTGAATTGTTCTGAGATAGAAGAGAAAGAAGCTCTAAAAACCTAGGGTTTGAAAGGGGAATCAAAACTACCCTAATGTTATCATGCATGGATTACAACCTAATGTCTGTCGTAATTCCCTCCTGCACAGAAGAAATCAGAGATCCTAGGGGATAAACGGAAAAGAAACAGCAGATATACAGTAAACAGAAAAATGCATGAGATGCAGCAATACAAGCGAGGCAAGGGAGTCCCACTCAACCTCGAATCTGGGAAAACAATAGGCAAAGTGAAAAAGCTTCACTTCAAACCTAAGGGCAAATCAACAAGCAATACAGCAAATAAAACCACACCCAACACCAGCTCAGACAGCAACAACAGCTCCTACAGCAAGCAGTTCAAACAGCACCAGCTCTGGCAGCTACAGTTGGTTAACAACAAAAGGTTGACAGTAACAACTTCAAGAAAGATCCCATTTTCACTTTCTAATGATATTCAAGCTTCAGATAAGCTCTTATCTCCAATAATCTTCAGCTTTAGCAAGCACTGAACCCCAACAAATAGACAGCTTCAATCAGTAGCAAAACCCTAGTCTTCATCAGATACTCAGATTTGACAGGTACAAGCTTCATCTTCTCTAGTCATCAATGCACTTCTTATCTTCAATAGGTCTTCAACTTCAAAGCAATCACTCACAGGGTAGAATCAACTTAATAGAGGAAGTTGGAATAAGAGGCTTAGTGAAAACCCAGGGAAATCACCAAGATCTTATCATAACAGGTGAGAGGTATCCTCAAGATTCTACCCAATCAAAGCATGCTCTACATCCCTCCTAATAAGAGATGGAACTTCTTTGGGGGATCTCATGTCATAGGATGGAATAGAGGCACAAGAAGCTCTCTATGTTTGACAGAAGAAATCAGTCTACTCTAAAGCTCTCCCTACATCTCCTATCCCCTAAGTCTTCATCAAGCAATCTTTAAGCACAAGCAACTTCAAGCTCCAAGCATCATTATTTGTCTCCAATAATCCTCCATGTCTTCACATACTCTTCAAGCCAAGCACAAGCCCAATCACTCAAAGAAGAGGCCCAAAACCGATCAAACAAAACAACATCCCAAGAGGGAAGCACACCAATATCAACCAGCTTGCAAAAATCAAATAAAATGGAAAAACTCATCATAAAATCCTAGATTAATTTCTAAGGGACCCTAACTATGTATCCTATACCCCATATAAACCCCAAGGCCTAAATCAAACTAAAAAACCCCAAAACTATGTGTTGAAATGCACCTATGTCAAGTTGAAACCCTAATTCTAGCATACTAAAGTTCCTTATTCAAAACTAACTAAAATTAAATCACAAAAATGTGATAAAATTCCAGGGGGAACCTAATTCTATAATCTAACTATAGAAAAAATAATTACATCAAAATGTGAAGTGAAATGATCATACTAAATTCAGCAAATTGGTACATCAAAATAAAAGTGAAACAAAAGCACTTGAAAGTAAAAATAAACCAAAAAATGAAAAGGAAGAATGAATGACATTTTTATTGTTTTAATTTATTTCTTGATATCTAGATGAAAATGGGGGAAAAACTCCCATCTAAAAATATTATGTTTTCAATTTATTATGATTTTTCAAAGAACTTAAAATAAATGTGTGAAAATAGAAGAAAATATGAGAAAAAAAGGAAAAGGTGTGTGTCCAATAGCAATCAAGACTAGTTCAAACCATCAACTGGGCCCAGAGGGGGTATGGATAGAAAAGCGTGCATAGGCCCAATGCTAGTCAGAAATTAAAATGGAAAATCAACAAAAAATAGAAAAATGTTGGTATGAATAGCAAACGAATCCAGCGTATTTCTCAGTGGGCCTTGGAAGTGGGGTGTGGTTATCAAATTCTCACTTAAGCCCAAGCTGGCAATTTAATGAAACGGTGCGTTTGGATGCCTTCAGAGACTCTTCACAAACTGAGAGCAAATCGTGGCCCTTGGATGTTGTTTTGGTCAAAGGTCTCACTCACATCCAATGGTGATCAGGTTATCTTCAACCTTTGAACATGCCTTGGAGGGAAAAGCCATGGAAACTCAGAGCTTCAACTTCATCTTCCCCAATTCGCAACTCCATCAATCCTTCACCAAAAATCAAAACTAAAAACCCTAACTCGCTTGCAATTTCACCCTGAATCTAACTATGCTAATCATGATCAGTGAAACATCTTCCTCCTCAAAACACGATTGGAATCTCAGAAATTGACCAAGAACCAAATCTCACCAAACCTAAAATTGAGTGGCCTAAACTCTTCACCATGCTTCAATGAATATTTCTAACTATCAAACTAAGATTCTATCATCAAGAACACCAAGATAATCGCATGAACAGAATTTATGTCATTCAACTAATTGTCTTTAAATCGATCCTAAAGCTACCAGAAAGCTTCCTATGATCATCTACATTGGACCTAACCATTCAAAACCTATTGAAACTGCCTAAATCAAGCCATGGAGTGAAGTTTACATACCTGCAATTTTGAGATGAACAGAGTGATCAAAGCTTCAAGATAAGCTTCAATAAGTTCCAGACACCTTCACCAACACCAAAGGATGCTTCTGTATGCAAAGAAAGAGATTGAAATGGCTTGGATTCTTGAATTCGATCTTGAACTGCAGGCTGAGAATTCCAAATGCAAACACACGATTCTTCAGGGTTCTTGCTCAATAATCCATCTGGAATCACTCACACATGGTTGATCAAGGTTCTGAGATCAAAAGAATGGGCTGAAAGTGGTTGAAACTTGTAACTGAATTCTGTTTTGCAAATGGAAGGTTGAAAATGCAAACTCTCCAATCTCCTTTAATTCTCTCCAACTCTAGCTCTGAATCACTTCATATGTATATATAGAATGTGGATGAAGGCTCTAGAAAGTTCTGGATTTATCCTATGAGAAAATCAACTTCTCATTTCATGAAAATCTCTTCTTGTGCTACACACATATCAGTTCGTGTTTTGGCAGGCAATTCACTATGCTTTGAGTCTAAAATGTCCTTAGATGAGATTTTGGAGGTGTTAGGATGGAAGGGAGCCTTGCATTTGCCTTGAAGTGTGGTTTTGCAATTGTGTCTTATGATGCAAGTAACCAATTTACAAAGCAAGTCCTTGAATTAATCCTCAAATCAAAAATGTGGCAATTTCAATGTTCTCAAAATGCATTTTACAATCAAATTGGTATGTCATATGGCTTGGTTTGGGTTTGTAGATCAAAAACCCCAATTTTCAACTTTGGTTTATTTAAAATTCACCTTCATTTTAGGCCATTTTTGTGAATTTGTGAAGCAAGCCATTACAAACTCTCATGACATTTTAGCTAGCCTAAAAACATCATTTTGAACACATATCATGTTGAACATTTTTCCATTTGAGGAGTGGAAGATGGAGATTTTGACCTATGTTGACAAATGACCTGTAATTCAACTTTCCCAAAATACCCTTGGGTTGCCAAAACCATAACTTGAGTTCTATAAATCCTATTGAGGACTTATAGTACTCAAATTAAAGCTAAGATCAAGATATACAACTCTTATGTTGGCCAAGAATCCATTTGAAAACTCCTTCATGGGAAAAAGTTGCTTGGAAGTCAAGTGACTTTCACAGATAAATTTCAGTGTCCTCTGGGGACCCATAACTTGCAAGAATCATAACTTGAGTTCTACAAATCTTCTTGAAAACTTATAATACTCAAATTAAATCTATTTAGAAGATCTACAAGTTTCATGTTGACCAAGAATTCATTTGAAACTTTCATTTTGACTTATCTGGCTTGGAAGTTAAGCCTAAATTAGGGGATTTTACACTAAAACCCTAATTTGGTAACTCCTCTTCTTCTTGATTCCTTTTGATTTCTCCTTGGCACAATACCACACATATATCCACATATCAATTCATTAATTCCACGACCTTCAACTAAGCCTTGGTTCTCTTTAGTCACTCAGTTGACCTAGGGTTGACCCAGATGAAACCCTAGTTGATTGTACTTCAACTCTGGCTTTTGTACTTGTATCAATGACTTGTCTCATCTTCAAAATGACCCTCTAGGTATTCCATGATCTTTTTACACATTCCATACCCTCATTCATGGCTCACACACTCATTGATGATCTTCAACACTCCAAGATTAGGAGAGAAATCTACTGGTTGACCCTCAAACTTTTCAAAGCTTCAACTCATTTCTTGATTACTTGGATGGTCTTGAGCTAGAATAAAAACCCCTTGATGTTCCTCTTTTGATAAGAATGGCACTTGATCCCCTGTTAAATGACTTGTTATGCCATGCTATGCAAATGATTAGACTATGTACATGACTTGTTATGCAAATGACAATGCAATTGAAACATAAACCAGGTGAAATAGGTTGGGCAAATTTTAGGGTGCAACAGATGCCCCTATTCAAACGGCTTGGACCCGACTGGGTGAAGAGCGAACGGCCTTCAAACATTCGAGGTACGAGACGGTTGAATACTAAGAACCCGGAAATTTTCCAACCGCAGAAATAAACTGCACCACTACTTGGGGAACACCATTCCTCAATTGAACTTGATTGTTACGGTAACAACTGAGTAACCACCTGATACCGATCTGATTTCAACACTAACCGCCTGTACTGCACCAAACTTATCAATATAGGAATAATCTGGACGACTTCACTAGGGAAGTACTTCTGTCAACAAAACATGGCTCTGCCAACGATACAGGAAAATAGCTCTGCCATCACTACGGGAAATAACACCGCCATCACTACGGGTAAACAACACCGCCATCGCTACGGGTAATACTCTGGGAAAATAACACCGCCATCGCTACGGGTAATAACTCCGCCACCACTACGGGAAATAACACCGCCATCACTATGGGTAATAACTCTGCCACCACTACGGGAAATAACACCGCCATCACTACGGGTAATACTCTGTCACCACTACAGGAAAATAACACCGCCATCGCTACGGGTAATAACTCCGCCACTACTACGGGAAATAACACCGCCATCACTACGGGTAATACTCTGTCACCACTACAGGAAAATAACACTGTCATCGCTACGGGTAATAACTCTGCCACTACTACAGGAAAATAACACCGCCATCGCTACGGGTAATAACTCCACCACCACTACGGGAAATAACACCGCCATCGCTACGGGTAATAACTCTGATACAGCTTTCCTGCCTGTCTTTGCAGTAGCTAACTCCATCAATCACATGGGTAACACAATACGAGTCTAGTCTTCCAATTTTCAGTGCGGACATGGCAACAAATCTGAGAAGGACTCTACTGGGGATTTTCTGAACCCAAACTGCCAAACACCTACTTCGACATAGGCGGCAATTCCCAAAAATTGATTCACGAAATCTTTTTGATATTGACATAACAACAATCTTGAAGAAATACTCCGCTGGAGGGGTAAGAGAAACTTAAACAAGCAACTCTGTGGGGAATAATGACAAGACGAACATTATCCTCACATGTCTCATGCTGAGATTTTTAATATTTGGTAATTGATCTGAGCAAGAGCTCTCTCCACCTGCAAGGGAAATAACACTTGAAAACAATAGGTTAACCAATCTGGCTTATGTTTCAAAATGTGCATGTTTGAGAATGGCGTAATGTTCCGTACAACACGGATATGCTACGCGTTTTTTTTTGGGGGGGGTAGATGCAAATATGACACTATATGCAAATGCGAATGCTGGCTCAAGCTGCTGTGGAAACTCTGACAAGCTTGCTTCAACACGGCTGTTGAGAGCAAATACCACCATGGTGGGGATGAACGGGTATCATAAAGTCCTCCGGAGAAATAAATTCCGGACATATTACCAACTCTTCCGTGGAGAGATTAACCCTCGATTTCCGCTGGGAGGAAAGAACAACACTTGCTGGGGAGAGGAACTCAGCTGGAGAAACATGAAC
>CAWUDS030006196.1:0-24967 GCA_963859935.3 Lathyrus sativus | reverse complement strand
CTTCCGGGAAAACGCATTGTCTGGGCACAGATTACAAACTCGGAACTACCACTCCGTTGAGGATAATTCTTCTGAACCAACTATGACTTGGTTAAACACTGCGGGAATTCTCCCAGCTGGGGATTGATCATTCACATACTCGACTCTCTAGGGAGTGCAACCTCTGCAGGAGAGACTGATTTTGACTAGCTGGGGATATCTCTTGGACAGCTTCCATAAGAATACTCTTCTGGGGAAAATAATTCGTCCTTCGGTAAGGGATAACATCATCTCAACCTCTGGGGATGAGGTGCGACCTGCGAGGGGATTAGCATCGCACAAAGTTAAGTCCTTCACCACGAACCTCCGGCTGGGGGCCACAATTTCTGATTGTCCGCTTCAAGGGCGAGAACCTTGCAAAACAAAAACGAGACAAGACAAATCTATACAACCAAATCTATTCGGGTTAGTGTCCGTGACATTACTTCAGTCAATTCGAAGTTTTAGCAATTATTGGCAAGGGCCAGAAAAGTTATGCATATGCAAGTTCATCGGAACATTGGCGTTTTCCACATACAAAACAGTAAAGCACAATCATCAAATACTGAATAACATGTTTTATTAATAACGGGCCTCCGAATAGGCAAAGTTTTGTACATCGGATGCAACTCCTGAAAAGAGGAAGTTACGCACACACACACATACATATATGCACAAAAAGCATAAAAAATACAACTCGAATTTGTACACATGTCGGCAACATGGTGCAGACAAACATCGTGAGCTGATCCTCCTATGACTCGCCTGAGTCTGGCACTTTCCCGGTATTCAACTTTCGGAAGAGATTGTGTTGGATAAATGAACCCTCAGGTGCTCCTAAACCACTAAGCAATGCAGTATCAGACCCGGACCGCAGTCATTTGCTTTTTCAATCCCTAACTTTTGCGTAAATCGCCCTTTCTGGGTTTTCAATTCACCGGGATACCCTTTTTTGCCGAAGTCGCCCAATGCAGGTTTTCGACTTCGCGGGTGTACATCTTTTTAATTTTATCCCTAACTTTTGCCTGAACCTTTTATTATGTTTTTGGTTCGCCATGATGCCTCATTTTTGCCTGGACTCTCTTTTTACTGTCCAGCAGGTCACTTTCAAGCAAAGTATTTTTTAACTGCGTCCGAATTCACAGGCGATGTAAAGTCTTCACCATCCATGGTAGATAGTAGCAACACTCCTCCGGAGAAGACTTTCCTGACAATGTAGGGCCCTTCGTAATTAGGGGTCCACTTGCCTCTGTGATCTGTTTGTGGCGGGAGAATCCTCTTCAGCAAAAGGTCACCCGTCTGAAAGCTTCACGGATGTATCTTTTTATCGTACGCTTTCTTCATCCGGATTTGATACAACCGACCGTATGCGAGAGAAGCTAGCCTCTTCTCATCCATTAAACTCAGCTGATTCAGTCTATCTTTAACCCATTCTGCCTCATCAAGTTGGACATCTCGTAAAACCCTCAAGGAAGGAATCTCAACCTCCAACGGTAACACTGCCTCCATTCCGTATACCAATGAAAAAGGGGTTGCCCCGGTTGATGTGCGTACCGTCGTACAATAACCGTGCAAAGCGAAAGGTAGCATCTCGTGCCAGTCCTTATATGTCACAACCATCTTCTGAACAATCTTCTTTATGTTTTTATTGGCCGCTTCAACAGCGCCATTCATCTTGGGTCGATAAGGAGAAGAATTGTGATGCTCAATCTTGAAATTCTGGCACAACTCTTTCAACATCTTGTTATTCAAATTCGAACCGTTGTCGGTGATAATCCGCTCAGGGATTCCATATCTGCAGATAATATCTCATTTAATAAATCTGGCGACCACTTGTTTGGTGACATTGGCATATGATGCTGCTTCCACCCACTTGGTGAAGTAACCAATTGCCACCAAAATGAATCGGTGTCCGTTTGATGCCGTAGGTTCAATCTTTCCAATCATATCAATTCCCCACATCGAGAATGGCCACGGTGATGACATCACATTCAGAGGACTTGGGGGTACATGGACCTTGTCCGCATAAATTTGGCATTTGTGACACCTCTTTGCAAACTTGAAACAGTCTGTTTCCATAGTTAGCCAGTAATAACCTGCCCGCAGCAGTTTTCTCGTCATAGCATGCCCACCAGCATGCGTACCAAATGTACCCTCATGTACCTCTTCCATGAGCAACTCTGCTTCTTTCTCATCTACACAGCGTAGCAACACCAAGTCGTGGTTTCTTTTGTATAGGACACCGTCAGGATTCAAATAGAAATTGCCAGCCATTCTCCTGAGAGTTTTCTGATCTCGACTGGATGCCTCAGCCGGGTACTCCTTGTTCTTCAGGAAATTATGGATGTCATAGTACCAGGGTTTATCATCAGATGCTTCGTCAATAGCAAATATGAAAGTGGGTCTGTCAAGCCGAGATATAACAATCCGAGGAGCCTCGTTCCAGAAGTTAACTTTATATATGGAAGACAATGTCGCCAGGGCGTCAGCCATTTGATTTTCCGCTCGCGGCACATGATGCAATTCTACCTTGTCAAAGAAAGGCAACAATCTCCTTGCATAATTCATATATGGTATCAAATTGGGCTGCCGTGTCTCCCATTCTCCTTTTATCTGATTCACCACTAGAGTCGAGTCTCCGTATACATCCAGATGTTTAATTTGCAAATCAATAGCTTCTTCAAGACCCATGATGCAAGCCTCATATTCAGCCTCATTATTGGTAACGGGAAAGGTCAATCGGGCAGTAAAGGGGATGTGCGACCCCTTAGGAGTGGTAATGATCGCACCTATTCCGCTACCATAGGAATTTACAGCTCCGTCAAATATTAACTGCCATTTGGAACCCAATTCTGGTCCTTCATCCGGCGACGGTTCTTCACAATCTTTCATCTTTAGGTACATGATATCCTCGTCAGGAAAATCAAACCTCATCGATTGGTAGTCCTCAACAGGCTGCTCCGCAAGGTACTCTGACAAGACGCTACCTTTAATAGCCTTTTGCGAGACGTATTAAATATCATATTCGGTTAACACCATCTGCCATCGGGCAATTCTTCCGGAGAGTGCTTGCTTCTCAAACACGTATTTGATTGGATCCATCTTTGAAATGAGCAGGGTTGTATGATTTAGCATGTATTGCCTCAAACGTTTGGCGGCCCAGGCTAGCGCACAACACGTTTTCTCGAGCATTGAGTATCTGGACTCACAGTCTGTGAACTTCTTACTCAAATAGTAGATTGCATGCTCTTTACGCCCTGTCTCATCGTGTTGACCGAGAACACAACCCATACTTTCCTCAAGAACCGTCAAATACATAATCAAGGGTCTCCCGGCCACTGGGGGTATCAAAACAGGAGGTTCCTGCAAGTATTCTTTTATCTTGTCGAACGCCTTTTGACAATTTTCATTCCAGGTCACAACCTGGTCTTTTTTCAACAACTTGAATAACGGCTCGCACGTCGCAGTTAAGTGAGATATGAACCGAGCGATGTAGTTCAACCTCCCTAAAAATCCACGCACTTCTTTTTCTGTTTTAGGCGTCGGCATTTCTTGTATTGCTCTTATTTTCGCAGGATCAACCTCTATTCCTTTTTCGCTCACAATAAACCCTAGCAGTTTACCTGATCTCACCCCGAAGGTGCACTTGTTAGGGTTCAGTCTCAGCCTGAACTTCCTAAGCCTCTTGAACAGTTTCAGCAGATTAACCAAATGCTCCTCCTCCGTCTGGGATTTGGCAATCATATCATCAACATAAACCTCGATCTCTTTATGCATCATGTCATGAAAGAGAGTCGTCATAGCACGTTGATATGTTGCCCCAGCATTCTTCAAGCCGAAGGGCATCACTTTGTAACAAAATGTTCCCCAGGGAGTGATGAAAGTAGTCTTCTCCATGTCTTATGGCGCCATTTTGATCTGATTATAGCCCGAGAAGCCATCCATAAAGGAGAATACGGAGAGTTGAGCAGTGTTATCAACTAGCACATCGATGTGAGGAAGTGGAAAGTCGTCTTTCGGGCTCGCCCTATTCAAATCACGGTAGTCTACGCACATTCTCACTTTACCGTCTTTCTTTGGCACTGGCACAATATTAGCGACCCATGAGGGATATTTTGTAACAGCTAGGAAACCAGCATCCCACTGTTTCTGAACTTCCTCCTTGATCTTCACAGCCATGTCCGGCCTAGTTCTTCGGAGTTTCTGCTTAACAGGCGGACATTCCTCTCGCAGTGGCAGACAGTGAACAACCATATCTGTATCCAACCCAGGCATATCCTCATACGACCAAGCAAATACATCGCTGTACTCTTTGAGCATCTCAACCAACCTTTTCTTGATGTCGCTCTGCAGCGCAGCCCCTATACGGATGTTTCTCTCAACCCCTTCCGACCCCAAATTGATAATCTCAATGACTTCCTCATGAGGCAGAATGATTCTTTCTTCTTGTTTCAATAACCAGGTCAACTCTTCTGCTACGTCGCCATCTTCAACAATCTCTTCCTCGGCCTGAAATACCGGGTGCTCAAAGTCGAAGTGAGTCATAGGCGGTTCATAGATGTCATATGAAATAGTAATCCTGCAAAGGAAATGGTTAAATGCTTCAAAACGCGTACAAAGCAAGTAACCACTTTGCCATATTATTGTAAAAGATAAAAACAGGAAAAAACAGGGATCACAATATTTGTATATGAAAAACGCCTTTATTCATGATTAAATAATGTAATGTACATACCAAAATGGCCCTAAGCAAAATCACTATGCCTCGGGTAGGACACAGGATTATTCAACAATTAAGAAAACAAACCATTACTGTTTAGTTGTCACGGGAACAGTTTCCCGGATAGACCAATTGCAGAGACTTTGTCCTGGAACGCTTGGCTTGATCCACACGTCCATATCACAGTCGTTGTCCCCTTCCTCGGAATCTGAAACAGCATTGATAGTCTCGAAGCTCACCCCGCTTGGTGTGATGGTTATCGGCCCTCTGAACCTGGGCGCTTCTGAAGAGGATGCTGATGACGAAGGATGATATCCAAGCCCGAACCTATCATTCTTCACGGGAATCTCCAACACCTGCCCCCAGCCCTTGGTTTGGCCTGCCTGTACTAGAGCCTGAGCCTCTTTGTACGATGACACTGCCACCTCTGATATCTTGGGTACTGGAGCTTTGTCTTTAATCTTTATCCCTTCAAATGCTTGACAGGGTGTCTCATGTATTTCGCTGTCGACCTCCACATATCTGAACGAAGACAAATGGCTAACCGGAATATCTTCTTCTCCACAAACAGTGACGACACTATCCCCAACCATATACTTCAACTTTTGGTGCAACATGGATGTGACTGCCCCAGCAGCATGAATCCATGGGCGTCCAAGAAGACAACTATACGCTGGCTGGATGTCTATTATATAGAATTCAGTTTCAAATATTTCCGGCCCCACCTGCAATGGTAATGTTATCGATTCGAAAACTGACCTCCTCGTTCCATCGAACGCTCTTACCACTAAGTCACTGGGCGTACAAATGATCCCCCTGATATCCAATTTCATCATCGCTTTCTTCGGAAGCACATTCAAGGAAGACCCTGTATCCACCAACACATGGGACATGACCGTGCCCCTGCATTCAACTGAGACGTGCAGCGCCATATTATGCTCTCTCCCTCTTGGAGTCAAATCAAAATCTGTAAAGCCCAAACTGTGCCCTGCATTAACATGAGCTATCACCCCTTCTAATTGATTAACCGAAACGTCTTGAGGGAAGAATGACGTGTCTAGGATCTTCAGCAAAGCATTCCGATGAGCCTCGGAACATAATAGTAGTGACAAGATCGAGATCTTTGATGGCGTTTGCTGAAGGTGCTCTACGATTTTGTAATCACTTTTATGGATGAGCCTCATAAATTCTTCCACATCCTTAAGCGACGTTTCCTTTTCCTTTATCTGCGAGGGGCCACTCTCGTCTACCTTGGCTTTCCCCTTTGCCACTCTTTCCTCCTCTACCTCGGGTGACGTGAAGATTCTTCCGCTTCTAGTCATACCCCCTGTTCCGACAACATTGTCTACAACCCCAGCTGGTTGTCCATTGACTTCAATTTTCTTACCATCGCAATATACCTCTAACCCGTAAGTCCACGACACTGCTTTAGTACTCTCGAAAGGAACCGGTCCTGCTTTGGTAATAGTGATCGTTGGCCGCCTGGCGGGCGCCATTGTTTTTATCGTTTTCCTTGGAATTGTCACCATTGCAACATCGTTCAGCTCATCACACAACGCCTCTACAGGCTTTTCGACCTCAGTTCTATCAAACTGAAATGTTTCCTCATCCATCATAGCCTGGATACCCTGTTTCAAATCATTACAACCCTCTGGCTGTATCCAACAATCCAAGCAAAATTCATCACACCCCGGGGATACACCCCCTTTTAATAACCTGCTTTTGATCTCACCCAACGGCGTCTTCAGCTCATTGACATCCGTTACTAGACTAAAATTTTCCTCGGTTAGGATGGTGTTTGCCCCATGATTGGGCATAGGCTGTTGTACTATATTTGGACCCGCCTGCCCAAAGTTGATAGCTTTGCTGTCCAACAAGTCTTGGACTTTATGTTTAAACACATGACAACCTTCAATATCATGTCTGGGCGCCTCGGAGTGAAACTCATAGTGTTTACCAGCATCATAGCCAAATGGAGGAGTGCCCGTTGTTGCACCCCAAAATTTGACCAACAATTATTCATCCATCAAGTGTTTGAAGGTTGATACCTTCACCAGAAAGTTCAAGAGATCCTCAGAGAAATGGGTTGAAACCAGGGTTGTGTGCTTCATAGCTTGAGAGTTGTGGGTGCTCCTCAGATGATTCTAAGACTTTGATAATGAACTTGATGCTTTGAGAAAGTGTATGAGATGTCTTGATAGCCATCATGAAGCCCAGAGAAGTCATTGTGCAAGGATTCAGGAGATTCAACCATGAATGGTAGAATTAGGGTTTTGACTGGGTCAACCCTAGGATAACTGAAGATTTGAGACCCAATCCAAGGGCCATGAGATCATGGAATTATGTATGGAGATGTTATAAAGGTGATTCCTAGACCAGCTCATCATGATTGAGGAGTCTGAGAAGTTTTGAGTTAGGGTTTCCAGGGATTGTCAATGAAAAAACCCTAGTTTGATCCCTATCTTCCAGGCAGTTTTAGCTCAAGATGTGATTGATATCTCATCTCCCCCACAACATGAATTTTGTATAGCTTGTTCTTAGCTTTAATTTGAGTGGTGGAAGTCCTTGATAGGAGTTGCAGAGCTCAAGTTATGGTTTTGACAAATTACAGGTCAGCAGAGGTGTGTGAATCTGGGTCCTTGAAAATCACCCAACTTGCAGACAACTTTTGCCCTAGTAGGATGATTCCTATGATCTCTTGGTCAACATGAATGTTGAATAACATCTTCTTATCTTTCTAGATAGTACTAGAAGTCCTTGATAGGATTTGTAGAACTCAACTTATGGTTTGAACAAGACAGGGGTATTTTGGTCATTTGGCAGTTATAGGTCATTTTAAGCAAAGGCCATATCTCCTATTTCCAAGCCTCAAATGGAAAAACTCAAAACATGAAAGTTGTTCAAAATGGGATTTTAAGTCTAGAAAAGTGGTCATGAGTTATTGAAAGAGCTTGTAGCAAGGATTTACAAGATTGGGTAAAAATGACCTAAAAATGGCTTATAAGTTAAAAAAGTTGAAGTTGGAAATTGGTTTAAGAGATGTACAAATCCAAAATGGGTCATCCAATATTTCATTTTGACTCCAAACAATATTTTAAAAAACAATGGTTCAAGTAGAATTTTGATTTGAGGCTTAGAAATGGGGGTTACTTTGTAATTCTCATTCTTGCATAATAAGGTAACTAAACAAAGCTTCACCAAAGGCAAGGAAATGCATGTTTTTCACTCATTCTTTCTCAATATCTCTTGTAAGGAGATTTTAAAGTCAATTTTTCAAGCCTAACTCATGAGATATGGTATGATCAACATGTCATTAAAGGAGAAATTCTATAACTTTCAAGCATTTTCCACAAGTTTCTAAATGGATCTAGATCATTCTTTTGATTGTTATAAGAAGGGTGAATCACCATATGGCTAGGGTTGGTGATAATTGTTGGTGAGTGGTGAGATTAGAGTGTGAAAAAGTGAGATCCTTCCATTTGCAATTTCACATCAAACCTTCATTCTCTTCCATCTTCATTCATTTCTCCTCCACAAACACACTACTCTGATCCTTGTGATTGATTGCATACTGAGATAGAGGTAGATCCATGGAGGTTTGAAGCTGTTTTGAAGAATTTGTAAGAAGTGCGTATTGAGATCAAACACAAGATTCATGCCTTGTTCATCCATCTTGTTGCATACAGAATTCATATCTACCATTGGAGATTAATCAAGGAAGGTTGCAGGCACTGAATTTGAGAGAAACCATATCCACCATTAAAGTTTGACAGGTTGGTGATTTCAATCGTATCACCTTATTTATGTGCATTTCACCATAGTTCTAGGTTTAGACTGGTTAAGCTAGGGTAGAGGACTATATTCTGAGGATTAGAGGACGATCTATGAGGTTTCGAGGCAGGGTACCATTTCTTGCAGAATTGATAGCAAGCTGTTTTGTGTGCATTATTGGATATGACATGGTGTAGAATGGTTAGGGTAGCGTGTAGAACAAGATTATATCAATGGATTGGAGTTGCATCAAGATTGATAGCAGAGGAAATAATTGAAACCCTAATGTTGGAGCTCTCTGTTAGGATGGTTCAAGAGGTTTCAGGGAAGGCTATTGGTATCATTGTGTTCTTGGGGATTAATAGAACATTTTTGCCGTTGGAAGTTTGTGGTTTCATTGGGTAATGAGGGAGCACGAGCTTGAAGAAAATCCTTGCATGGGGTTAGGGTTTCTGCAAACCCTAGGGTTCATTTGGGGACGATGAAGTCCCACCGTTGGATTGCCCCAGGTCCTTGACCAATTCAGTCCATCGCACGGCTCCAATTCAATTTCAGAAATGGAGGGAAGACTGAAGCACATGAAACGCAGCGTACAACTAAATCAAACGCACCGTTTTGATTGAATAATAAACCTGAGCCTCAGCATTTGTTTCTATTCCCACCCCCTGATTTGGCCCAATGGTCAAAATAAGCTGGGGCGCGTTACTCATGACACCCCCCTCCCCTTTATTTCTTATATTCTTTCTTATTAATTTCTTTTAATTCTTTGCATTTTGAAAAATTCATAAAAAATATAAAAATTAACATTTTTCATTTCTTCTTTTTTTCCACATAATCATGGTTTTGTCTAGAAAATTAATAAAAAATAAAATTCCATTTTATTTTTAGTTTAGTATTTTTGGCATATTATTTTTGTAAATAGTATTGTTAATTGATTTTGGTTGATACTTGATTTTGTACAATTTGTTTTAGGACTTTCCCTTAGGGTTTTTGAGCCATTCTTTTTGGAATGGTTAGGTATTGAACCCTAGTTTCATGTAGCATTTATCTCTTGATTTGTAGATTAAAATTTGATGTAGTTTGATTGTTAGACATTTAGGTGTTCTAATTAGGGTTTTAGGTTGTATAGATAGTCTTGAACCATTTTGTTTTGGGGTTTATAGGCCAAATTAGTGTATGGGGAATATATGGGTTAAGGGTAAGTATGTATAGAATCCCCTAGAATTTTACTAGAATATTGTATGGTGTTTTAGTATTTTTCATTGATTTTTGAATGTATGGATAGTATGTGTGTTGCTTAAGGGCATAAGTTTGTATTGTTGTGTTTGTTTTTCTTCTCTTTTGAGTGTGTGAGCTTTGAAGATTGAGTTGAAGACCTTATGGATCATCATGGAAGCTTTGAAGACCTTGCAGAGGATTTTAGATAGCTTTTGTTGTTTTGTTTGTAGGATCATAAGTGCATAAGTAGAGCCTTAGATAGGATGATTTCATTCAATAAACAAGGAGTGGCTTGTTCACCTCCTTCCTTCTCTGTGACATAAAGTCCCTTAGGGGTATTCACCTCTCTCCTTTGGAGAGATTAGTGACCTTGCCCTCTGAGGTAGAACTTTGAGAGAGCCTTTCCTTTGATGTTAAGTCCTCAATGGCATCCTTTGGAAGTCAGTGAGCACTCTAACATCCTCACCTCATCTTGTTGACTGAATCTTGTTTGCTGGAGCATTTGAGCCCTTGAAGACAGAAGCTGAAGCTTTGAAGAGGATGATTCCTTGAAGATTGTTGAAGTCTGAAGACTTTGTGAAGATCAAGTTGATGCTTGGAGATCCCTGGAGATAGTGAAGCCTGAAGGTGGAGTTAATCAAAGGAGCTGGAGCTCAAAGAGGAAAGATGAGTTGATACTCATGTTGTAGGGTTGATACCTGGAAAGCAAGTGATCTCTGAAGTCTGAAGACTGAGTAGCTGCTGGAGGAGCTGAAGCTTTCTTCTGTTTTCTTTTCTGTATTATGTGTTTTGTCTGATTTGCCTGTTGCATTAGACTAAGTCCATTCAGAATAAGTTCAGTCTAAGAGCATGAGTGCATCTGCTTGTATTGTTACTGCTTGGCTTTGCTTGCGGGTATTCGGTAGAGCCCAGCTCCCTTGCCCATGTGTTTATTTTTCTTGATAGCATGATTTCATTTCTTTTATCTGTATGATTGCAGTTTACTGTATTTTGCTTGATAGCATGTTGTTTGTTTTTCAGTATGATTACTGTTATTTCATGACTGGCTTGAGGTCGAGACGAGCTTGTGGAGGCTGAAGCCCCACACACATTTCCTCCCTCACTTGCATTGCATGCATTTTACTGTTAAGCTGATGCTTTGTCTGTTTTGGTGTATCATTGACATGATCCCTTAGGACTCTCATTTCCTTTGATAAGGATTTGATGATAGAATTTTAGGTTGAAACCTGTGCATGACAACTTCTAGGAGTTCCCTGTTCAAACCTCAACCATAGGATGAATCCATGGCATGACAACAGTAGGACTTGATAGTCTCCCTCCTAGTTGGGCCTGTTCTCTTCTCATCTCGAAGCAGTTTAAGATACAGTAATCATGAATGATTTCTTTCGTACGTTACGAGCCTTAAGCTATCTAAGAAAGGATTGTGGGAGAGTTTCTTTTCCATGGTCTGGATGTTTAGTATGGTACCCTTTGGGTGACATGCGACGCATTCGCTCTCAGGTCATAGTCTCTAGTGCGGTTGAAATCGCAAACACAATAAAAAACACTTCTTTTAGGAAATAAGCCGTAGTTTCCCGAACTACGTTTGCTCTGATCTTCCATACAGTGTGGAAGTACGTAGGCACAGGATGCGACGTCCTAGCGAGCAACCTTTCCCCCGTAACCCTTCGTAGGCCGAACTACGTTGACTCTGATTTCTGATTCTCTGATGAGAATACGTAGGCATAAAGTGCGACGCTTTGCCGAGTCATTTTTCTTTTCTTTTTCAGCCAGCCTTGATAGGTAGATAGATAAAACCAACCCGTCCAAGCAAACAAACAAGCGAGGATCCCGTCGAGTACGATGGACGTGAGGGGTGCTAATACCTTCCTCTTGCGTAACCGACTCCCGAACCCAGACAATGGTTTCGACGACCTTGTCTTACCCTTTTTCGTCAGGTTTCTCCGATCGTTTCCTTTCCCGCTCTGAGGGATAAATAACGAAAGGTGGCGACTCTTCTGTCATGCCGGCACCTTATTTTCGCGCAAGTGACAGCTGGCGACTCTGCTGGGGAATCTAACGGTTCCCTGTGCGAGTCAATCCTATCGTTTGTGTGTTTGCTTGTTGGGTTGCGTTTATTTATCGCATTTTTACTTCTCGCACTTTATTTTCCCGCGTTTTAGATTCAGTAAAATATGATTATTTGTGTTGTTGTGGGATGGGAGTTCTGATTGAGTGAGAAGCCAGACCCAGGCTTGAGTGTACCATAGACTTAGAGTGGAAATTAGTGGGCGCGTGCTTGCTTTGCAGGCACTAGTGTCTCATGAAATCCACGCTCAGACGAGGTTCATCCGGTTGGCTTCACTTTCAACCCTTTGGGTTGAGACGGTTGCTGGTTTGGTGGATTGTCGACTCTGGGGACCGATCATTTGTGATTCAGCTAAGTGAGGCCTCTTCAAGACTTGATGATGCCACTCCTTCTGGGAATCGTATCATCAGTTTTGAAAGTCTGTGACGCTGATGAACGCATAGGATGCCGTACCTTGAGCCAGTCTAGGTCCATACCTATGAGCGGGACTGGGTTTATTGCAGGAAACTTAGACCTTCAGACTACCTGGTTTTCTTGACAGTGAATCAGTTATGTTGGGTTCTCAGTTGCAGATGTGTTTGTTCTTGACGGAGCCAGTTTTTGATCAGGGGATCTTATTGCCGGGTGTTTGTCTGTTCTTGATAGAGCAGGCTTTGATCAGTGTATTATCATCAGTGGTTTGTTCTGGACGGAGCAGATTTTGAGTGAGGTCTGAAGACCTCATCGGCAGATGTTATTTGTTCTTGATAGGGCAGATTTTGAGTGGGGTCTGAAGATCTCATCAGCAGCTGTGTGTTTGTTCTTGACAGAGCAGATTTTTGATTTGGGGTCTGAAGACTTCATCAACAGATGTTACTTGATCTTGCACCTGGGGTCCTTATTATCAGGCCCTTATTCTTGTCAGAGCAGAATTTTGATCTCGGCCCTATCAGATGGTTATTCTCAACAGATCAGATCAGTGGTTTTGCACCGGGGTTTCCTTCTTATCAGCGACTGTTGATACCGAATCTCCACAGCAGCTACCTGGATATATTATTGCATGCCTGCATTTTGCATTAGTTTGTGCATTCATTTGCATTCCATTAACGTGTGTCTGTGTTGCAGGTACCGTTTCCCCGATCCAGGATTTCCCGCCTCCTGCTGTTACTATGGCCTCCCTCAGGAAGACTGTTGCGTACAAGTTCCCGACCCCCGATGTGTCAACGCTGACTGGTTTGATAGCCCTGGCAGGGGATTCTATGAAGGATAGGTTCAGGAAGTCTTATGGCAGGTTACTTAGTCTGGTTTGCAAACCTTCTACGTCCGAGTTGAATGGGTTACATGCTCTTCTGCAGTTTTATGACCCTCCCTTGAGGTGTTTCACTTTTCATGACTTCATTCTCGCGCCGACATTGGAAGAGTATGCTGATATGCTGGGTGTGCCTATCAAAAGGCAGATACCTTTTGTCCACATGGATGCTGAGCCTGATCTGGATAATTTAGCTTCCTCACTCCATTTGAGCGCTTCTGAGTTAGTGGTGACAAGTTGGATCAAGGTCCCAGGGTTCTCTCTGCAGTTTCTGATAGCTAAGGCTCAGCAGTGTGCTAAGGACAAATGTTGGGACGCATTCAACGCCATCCTTGCTTTATGCATATACGGCATTATCCTGTTCCCCAGCATGCCTGATTTCGTGGACTTTGATGCATTCCACATATTCGCCTCAGGGAATCCAGTCCCTACTCTGATCGGAGACGTCTACCATTCAGTGCATTACAAGAATGAGAACCGGAGAGGGAAGAATGTCTCATGCTGCGTACCTTTGTTGTACAGGTGGTTTGATAGTCATTTGCCCAAGAAGGGTTCTTCTGTCTTGTCTGCAGCCACAGCTGAGTGGCCTGAGCGCCTGATGAGTTTGTCAGCAGAAGACATTGATTGGTTCGTTGACAGAGACAGGTTAGGCACCGAGGTGATCTTCAGTTGTAGTCGGTTTCCTAATGTACCTCTGATAGGTAGGAAGGGTTGCATCAACTACAATCCATCATTGCTAGTTCGTCAGTTTGCATATGCTTTGAGGACTCCACCGAAGGAGGAAGAGGTACGGGAATCTCTGTACCTCACAGGTATTCTAGAGGGGGATTTGTTGTCCAAGCTTCAGTATGCGTGGAACAATATCAGCACGAGAGGAAAGCCTTTGTTGGGGAAGAGCAACAGCCAAGCCTACCCTCCTTATTCAGCTTGGATCAGAGCCAGAGCCAGCGCTATAGGGATGCCATTCCCTCATGTCAGACCGGAGAGCCCTCCACCAGTTGAAGAGCCCACCACTGTGTCCATTCATCAGCACAACCAGGTATTGGCTGAGCGAGATGAACTGAAGAGGGCAAATGCAGAATTAGAGAAGGAGTTAGCTCAGCTTCGAAGTGAGAGGAACGAAGTCGTGCATGCTCTCAAAAAGCAAACAGAGTCGGTGAACCAACTGAGGGCGGATTTGGCAAAGCAGATTGCTGATCGGGAACGCTTAGGTCAAGACTTCAGGGCTACTAATGATGTGCTAGCTACGAAGAAGCAGCATTTGGAGGAAGCATATCGAAGGATATCTAAATTTGACCAGCATTGGAAGACTTCCATGGCCACCAGGAAGGAGCGAGAGGACAAGCTGATGCTGCAGATTTCTAAGCTAGAAGCCGAAGTAAAGGACAGTGAGCGGAGGTTTGATGAAGAGACCGCCCGCAGGTACTCCGCTGAAGCCCGTCTCAACAAAGCTATTGCCAACCTGAAGGAGCATAAGCTGATGTTTGAGTCTAAGAAGCGGAAGCTGTAGGATTGCTTTGGCAAAGGAGCTTGGGAGAGTTCAGTTCAGGGGCTTCAGCACACCATCAGGCAGAGGGAACTACTCGTCGAGGGGTTCCTCACTTCGCCAGATCATTCAGAGACAAAGGAGTTGTTAGCAGAGTATCGCGCTCGTGGCCATACTTGACTAGTCGTATTCCTGTTGTTTTGATCTTTGATGTATGCTGACCATCACCAGACTTGTTGGCTGAGGTCATGCTGTTGATTTGTTTGTACTCGCTGATACTGTGTACCGCCTTGACAGGCCTTTCCATATATATATGAGATTGATGTTTCCACGATTGGGCTCGGATTTCTTTGTCTTCTTATTATTATCGGCACTGGCACTAAGGCACTAGGATCGGGGGAAAATCTCCCACGCACACAGACACACGCATGCATCTGCATGGAGCATATTTGCATGGTGTATATCTTATTGCTTTTCCTAACCTTTATTGTTGACAGGTTTTTCAGGTTCCGAGTTGCCTCCGGCCTCCAGGATTGATCAAAGACTCATCCACCGCTACTCAACTCGCGCCAATCAGACAAGGATAATGGACCAGGTGCAGTCAGATGTCCAAGAGCTCCGTGAACGGATGGATCGTTTTATGGAGCTGATGCAGGTAGTCGCTAATGGTCAAGACCAGCTTCGTACCTTGGTTCAACCGCTGATCTCCAGGGTTGACAGTAATGGCATACTTCATGGAGGGGCTGTGCCTACTCCTCCTCCAGTGGACGCTCCACAAAACGTTGTTCCTGTTGTCGGGGGCAACGGCAGTGCTAACGGCAATCTGATGACTAATCTCGGACTCAATGCGGCAGGCGTCGGCAATGGTAGTCTGGGAGCCAACGTTAACATAGGGCCGGTCAACGGCAATGCTGGTGCAGGAAATCTGTTGGTGCCTCAACCGTGGCTGGAGGACCATCAGGATGACGTATTCTCTCAGAGAGGTGTAGATGCAGAGTTGAATGCTGAAGCTCGACTCAGGTTCAAAGCGCTGGAAGACAAGATGAGAGACATTGAAAATCAGAACACATTGGGCGTTGACATGTCCAAGCTCGGGTTGATTGCTGACTTCAAAGTACCTCATAAGTTCAAGGTGCCTACCTTTGAGAAGTATAAGGGTACTACTTGCCCCCGTGTTCACCTCCGATCTTATTATAGAAAGATGTCCGCCTATTCTGACGATGAGAAGTTGCTGATGCACTTCTTTCAGGATAGTCTTTCTGGTCCATCACTCGAATGGTATATGGGTTTGGAACCCGCTGCTGTGCGCACCTGGAAAGACCTCGCGGAAGCGTTCATCCTCCACTATCAATACAATAGCGACTTGGCTCCCAACCGAGTTCAGCTTCAGAATCTCTCACAGCGGAACAATGAAAGCTTTAAAGAATACGCCCAGCGGTGGCGTGAGTTGGCTGCTCGGGTTCAACCGCCGATGGTTGAGCGCGAGCTAGTGCAAATGTTCGTGGCTACCCTCCCTGGAATCTACTATGAAAAACTGGTCAGTGGCATGTCTGGAACATTCTCGGCTCTCATCACTATGGGCGAGCATGTTGAGAACGGTATAAAGATCGGAAAAATTCAGCGCAAATCATCCTCAGCTGGAGGAGGCAGTAAGAAACCCTACGCTGGCAAGCGTCGAGAGGGAGATGCCAGTGCTGTCACTAATGCTCGGAGAAAGGGCAAGGGCCCTCAGCCTCAGATTGCTAGCATAAATATCCCAGCTGCTCCGCCGCAGCAGCAGAATCAGCAGGGGTATAAAAGATATCAGAACCGGGCTCCTCTGACAAACCGTCATTTTGAAACTCCACCTATGTCGTATGCACAGCTTTTGCAAACGTTGCTTCAGCTCCAATTAGTTCAAAAGAGGACGTTGGCTCCCTTAACAGGGGCACCACCACAGGGGTATGACGCCAATGCTACTTGTGATTTCCATACTGGGGCACCAGGCCATACGATTGAGAATTGTAAAGCTTTTAAGCACAAAGTCCAGGACTTGGTAGACGCCAAGGTCATCAATTTTTCTGACAATGTTCCCAACGTTACCAAAAACCCGATGCCTCATCATAAGGGAGGTGGAGTGAATGCCGTTATCACTGAGGAGAGTGCGGACTTGCTGACTGATGTCAAAGATTTGAAGACGCCGTTGAGTTTTGTCAAGGCTAAGTTGCTGAAGAAGGGCTTCTTTCCTGGATGTGGAGAGTTATGTATGGCTTGTGCTACACTTCCTGATGGGTGTGAGCAGCTGATCGAAGGTATCCAAAGTCTGATGTCTGAGGGTATTTTACAGTTCAGCCGAAGCGTTGAGAGTGCATCAGGGGAGGTCGTGCTAAAGCAGGCATATGAAGTTGCTACCATTACTATTCCTCGTCACCCTATCACTATTTATGTGCCCCGTCCGCCTACAATCACTATCACCAGGGCCGGACCGATCCCATTCGAAAGCACTAATGTCGTTCCATGGCATTATGGCGCCGAAGTTTATTGTAATGGTCAGAAGTTAGAGCTTGAGCCGTACGGATCAACTGTGCAGAATCTTACCGGAGTCAGTGGCATCACTCGAAGCGGTAGAGTGTTTGCGCCAGCAGAGGTTGCAGCAGAGAAAGTGGTCAGGGCTGACGCCGCTGATAAGGGTAAAGGTAAAGCTGTCGAAGAGGTCCCTGCAGGGGCAGAGAAGGACTTGCTGGTTAAAGATGCTGAAGAGTTCATGCGACTAATCAAAAAGAGTGACTACAAGATTGTAGATCATCTTCATCAGACTCCGTCAAAGATCTCGATTCTTAACTTGTTGTTGTGTTCTGAGGCGCACCGCAACGCATTACTGAAGGTATTGAATGCTGCATACGTGCCGCAGGAGATATCAGTAAATCAGCTGGAGGAGGTGGTGGCCCATGTCAATGCTGGTAATGGGCTGGGGTTCACAGATCTAGAGCTGACTCCTAAAGGAAGAGATCACAACAGCGCCTTGCACGTCTCGATAGAGTGCAGAGGCACGATCATGTCGCATGTCCTGGTGGATACGGGTTCCTCGCTTAATGTGCTTCCGAAGAAGGCACTGATGAAGTTGGATACCCGTGGATTGCTTTGCACGCCCAACGATCTGGTAGTGAAAGCCTTTGATGGGACTAAGCGCCACGTCTTCGGAGAGTTGACCCTGCCAATTCAAGTTGGTCCAGAGACGTTCAATACGGTTTTCTATATCATGGACATCATGCCTGCCTACAGCTGCCTCTTAGGTCGGCCATGGATCCATGCCGCTGGTGCCGTGACGTCCACGCTGCATCAAAAGCTTAAATATGTTGTTGGGGGCAGCATAGTAACCGTCTGTGGTGAGGAGGACATCATGGTGAGCCACCTGTCATCCTTTAAATATGTTGAAATGGATGGCGAGATCCATGAAACTCTCTGCCAAGCATTTGAAACCGTCAGGGTGAAAGAGGTAGCTCCCGTCGTCGCAGAGAAGCAAGAGATGAATCTCTCCTCGTTTAAGGAAGCTCGGGCCGTCGTCGAAGCCGGTTCCACCCCAGGCTGGGGGCATGTTTTGGATATACCAATCAAGCAGGATAAGATTGGATTGGGGTATTCTCCTGGAGCTGAAGCTTCGTCTTCTTCTGGCAGCTCGTCTCGTGGGAAAGGGCCGATCCTATTCACCAAGGGGGGAGTAATTTTCGAAAGCATCAACGCAACGTCTGAGGACAGCGGGGATAGCGATTGTGATCTTGACGCCTGGATGCAGCCGAGCAAGCCAGGCGAGCGCCTCAACAATTGGACCATCAAGGAGATTATCAAGCTAACAAGTGAAGAGTAATGATTTGCTTTTTACAATCTTTGTACAACCCTATGTCCTGCCCGGGGCATAGTGGTTTTACTGTCAGGGCCTTGTTGGATTATGTGTATGCATTTTGTTAATTAAAAGGCGTTTTCTTCGTACTCAAATATTGTGTTCTCTGTTATTCCTGTTTTATGTTTATTTCGAAAAAACAGCAAAATGGCAACGAGGTTTGTGCTAACCTGCATATTCTTGCTTTAAACTTAACCCTTGTTATTGCAGGATCCACATAACAGACGACATCGACTCTGGACCCTCTACGGCTCACTACGACTTTGATTGCCCGATCTATCAAGCCGAGGATGAGATTGATGAAGACGAGGACCTTCCGGAAGAGTTGGCCCGCTTGTTGAGACAAGAGGAGAAGGTTATTCTGCCTCACGAGGAGGATATTGAGATTGTAAATCTGGGTTCTGAGGAGCTCGTCAGAAATGTCAGAGTAGGGGCTGCGTTGCAGAATGATGTCAAGCATAGACTAGTCGAGATGCTTCGAGACTATAGTGACGTCTTTGCTTGGTCATATGAGGATATGCCCGGACTTGACACAGATATCGTGGTTCATCGCTTGCCGTTGCGAGAAGATTGCCCTCCAGTCAAGCAGAAGCTTAGGAGGACGAGACCAGACATGGCTGTAAAAATCAAAGAAGAAGTCCAGAAGCAGTTGGACGCGGGATTTCTAGCCGTTACCACTTACCCTCCGTGGGTCGCCAACATAGTGCCTGTACCGAAGAAGGACGGTAAGGTACGCATGTGCGTCGATTATCGGGATTTGAATAGGGCGAGCCCTAAGGATGATTTCCCGTTGCCTCATATCGATGTGTTGGTCGACAACACAACCCAGTTTTCCGTGTTTTCGTTCATGGATGGCTTCTCCGGTTACAATCAGATTAAGATGGCACTGGAGGACATGGAGAAAACGACGTTCATCACCCCCTGGGGAACATTCTGCTATAAGGTAATGCCCTTCGGTCTGAAGAACGCAGGGGCCACTTACCAGCGAGCAATGGTAACTTTGTTTCATGATATGATTCATCATGAGATCGAGGTCTATGTTGATGACATGATTGCAAAGTCCCGGACAGAGGAGGAGCATCTGGTCAACTTATTGAAGCTGTTTGAGAGGCTTAGGAAGTTCAGGCTGAGGCTGAATCCTAACAAGTGCACTTTCGGAGTGCGGTCCGGAAAGTTATTGGGGTTTATCGTTAGTGAACGAGGGATTGAAGTTGATCCTGCGAAAATAAAAGCTATCCAAGAAATTCCAGCGCCGAAAACAAAAAAAGAAGTTCGTGGTTTCCTGGGCCGAATAAACGACATTGCAAGGTTTATCTCTCAGCTCACGGCCACTTATGAACCGATGTTCAAGCTTTTAAAGAAAGACCAGGCGATTACTTGGAATGAGGATTTCCAGAAGGCATTCGACAAAATAAAGCAGTATCTTCAAGAACCTCCAATCTTGATACCCCCAGTGGCTGGACGGCCATTAATCATGTACCTGACGGTTCTGGAGAATAGTATGGGGTGTGTTCTCGGTCAGCACGACGAGACGGGCAGAAAAGAGCATGCCATTTATTATTTGAGTAAAAAGTTCACTGAGTGTGAATCTCGATACTCGATGCTGGAGAAGACGTGTTGTGCATTAGATTGGGCTGCCAAACGTCTACGACAGTATATGCTCAACCACACCACTATGCTAATTTCGAAGATGGATCCGATCAAGTACGTCTTCGAGAAGCAGGCTCTTTCGGGCAGGATTTCCAGGTGGCAAATGGTGTTAACAGAATATGATATTCAGTACGTCTCCCAGAAAGCCATTAAGGGAAGCATATTGTCTGATTACCTTGCCGAACAGCCAATCGAAGACTACCAGCCGATGAGTTCGAATTCCCTGACGAGGATATTATGTTTCTCAAAGCGAAGGACTGCGATGAGCCATTGCCCGATGAGGGCCAGATAGGAAGTCTCAGTGGAAGTTGATATTCGACGGAGCGGTTAATTCCTACGGAAGTGGTATCGGGGCTATCATCACGACTCCTCACGGATCCCACATCCCGTTTACTGCGAGACTGACGTTTCCAGTTACCAACAATGAAGTAGAGTATGAGGCATGTATTATGGGTCTAAAAGAGGCAATTGATTTGAGAATCAAGAATCTAGACATATATGGTGACTCAGCGCTTGTAATCAATCAGATTAAAGGGGAGTGGGAAACTCGTCAGGCGAATTTAGTGCCGTACATGAATTATGCCAGGAGGCTGCTTCCATTCTTCGATCGAGTGGAACTTCATCATGTACCCAGGGCTGAAAATCAGATGGCTGATGCCTTAGCCACGTTGGCTTCAATGTATAAAGTCAATTATTGGAATGAGGCTCCAAGAATTGTACTTTCGCGTCTTGATAGACCGGCATTTGTCTTTGCAATCGAGGATGCCACCGACGGCAAGCATGGTTCCACGACATCCAGACCTTCCTTATGACTAAGGAGTATCCTGCGGGTGCGTCTACCCAGGATAAGAAGACTCTGAGGAGGCTATCCGGAAACTTTTATCTCAATCCTGACGGAGTGTTGTATAAGAGAAACCACGATCTTGTGCTACTCAGATGTGTAGATGATAAAGAGGCGAGTATGCTCATGGAAGAAGTCCATGAGGGCACATTTGGTACGCACGCCGGAGGACTTGCCATGACGAGAAAGATCCTGAGAGCAGGATATTACTGGCTGACTATGGAGTCAGATTGCTTCAGATTCACGAAGAAATGTCATAAATGCCAGATTTATGCTGATAAAGTTCATGTGCCGCCGTGCCCATTGAATGTCATGTCCTCCCCTTGGCCGTTCTCCCTGTGGGGCATCAACATGATATGCAAGATCGAGCCCACTACATCCAATGGTCATCGTTTCATTCTGGTAGCTATTGACTACTTCACCAAGTGGGTGGGCAGCCTCATACGCAAATGTGACCAAGCAGGTGGTAGCTAAATTCATAAAGAGGGACATCATTTGTCGCTATGGAATTCCCGAGCGGATCATTACTGATAATGGTTCGAATTTGAATAACAAGATGATGAAGGAGCTGTGCCAGAGCTTCAAGATTGAACACCACAACTCATCTCCTTACCGGCCGAAGATGAATGGCGTCGTTGAAGCCGCCAACAAGAACATCAAGAAGATTGTTCAGAAGATGGTTGTGACGTATAAAGATTGGCACGAGATGTTGCCGTTCGCCTCGCACGGTTATCGTACGTTGGTGCGTACGTCGACCGGGGCAACTCCTTTCTCCTTGGTGTACGGTATGGAAGTTGTCCTGCCGTTAGAAGTGGAGAATCCTTCTTTGCGAGTTTTGGTTGATGTGAAACTCGACGAGGCAGAATGGATTACGAATCGTTTGAACCAACTCAGCCTGATGGACGAGAAGAGGTTAGCGTCGATTGCATTTGGTCGCCTGTACCAAAGCCGAATGAAGAAAGCTTATGATAAGAAGGTGCGTCCTAGAAGCTTTCAGACGGGTGATCTCGTCCTGAAGAAGATTCTTCCGCCACACTCCGATCACCGGGCAAGTGGACTCCGAATTACGAAGGCCATATGTCGTCAGCAAGGTCTTCTCAGGAGGAGCTTTGTTGTTATCCACGATGGATGGTGAAGATTTTGCATCCCAGGTGAACGCGGACGCAGTTAAAAAATACTTTGCTTGAAAGAGACCCGCTGGACAAAAAAGAAAGAGTCCAGGCAAAAAAGGGGCATCCCGGCGAACCAAAAACAGAATAAAAGGTTTCGGGCAAAAATTAGGGATATATTGAAAAATGTACACCCGCGAAGTCGAAAACCTACACTGGGCGGCTTCGGCAAAAAAAGGGTATCCCGGTGAACTGAAAACCCGTAAAGGGCGGTTCACGCAAAAGTTAGGGATTTGAATAAGCAAATGACTGCGTTCCGTGTGGACTTTCATTGTTTAGTGGGTTGGAGGACCTGAGGGCCATTTATCTGAATGAATCTCTTCCGAAGCTGAAGCATCGGAGAAGTATCGAAGTCGAGTGGGTCTTAGAGGGATTAACTCATGGTGTTCGTCTACGCCTCGTTGCCGACATTTGTACATACTGATGTATAGTTATGTTTTATTTTTGCGCGGCTTCCTCATTCCAGGAGCTTGCCTCTGTTGTAAAACATTTATTTACCCATTCAGGGGTCCACCATCAATAAAATGCATATTATTCAGCAATTCTGCTTGCCCACTTAGCATTTATCTGTTTTGTTTGCGAATGAAAACGCCGATGTTTTTGATAAAATGCACATACATAAACTCTCACGGGCCTAAGCCCATTGGTTGTTGAAACAATTAATTACTTGAGTGTTGTCACGAGATAATAACCTTGACAGGCCCCTTTGAGGAGGGTGTCTTGTCTGTTTGTTTGTGTTGTTGCAGGTATAGGCAATGTGCAGTGCGCATCCCCGAAGCAGGGCGAGTCCTCCTTCTCCAGCAGAGTTCAGTAGTCTCTCCTCCGCAGAATCTGAACGCAAGAATGGTGAGCATTGATACGTCTCCCCAGGCGGAGAGGATTCTCTTCCCCAAGCAGACGCATCATGAAGGAGCGTCACCCCCCTCAGCTAAGTCGAGGGCCAAAGCTCATCCCCAGTGCCGGGTCGCAAGTGCAGATTTCGTAGAAATATTCGGGTGCCGAAGCTCGTGTTTTCCTCAGTAAAGTCGCCAAAGCTCACCCCCAGTCCGGGTCACAAGTGCAAGTCTGGTAGGAAGTTGTTCGTATGTCGAGGTATGCAGTAACTGATGATGCCAGACAGGAGGTCTCCGCGGAATTGAAATTCCCCACCAGAGTTACATTCTCTCCTGAAGTTGGATGATTCCCTCTTCCCCCAGTGGAGTGTTGAGCAGCTGAAGTTGTTTCCCCACAGAGTTATCATCTCCAGAAGAGCAGCCGAGAAGGCCCCGCAGTTTATTCTCGCGATTGATACCAGCAGGTCCAGGTTCTCATACAGTGTCGTCCGCTGCAGCAATCAACTGAAGTTGTTTTCCTTGCAGCAGTTCCGCGGAAGATCAGTTCCCCAGCCAGAGCCAATTGATATTGGCGTGTCCACGTTCTCCTCAGCAGGATGATTCCTCTATCTGAGTAGTTCTTTCTCCTTGACAGGAGAATCTCCCCTCGGCATTTATTTTGCTGACGGGAGCGCATCATTGTGCACGACTGCATATCATCTAACACTGCATAGCATAGCATTGCATAGCATTGTACAGGATTGCACAGCATTTAGCATAAACGTATAGCATTCCCACCGTGTGGGGCATGGCGCAGAAGCATACGCATCATAAGCATGATCTAGGTTACTACCATTCTTGTCTTACAGGTGTTCCACAAGAGACCAGTTGCTCAGGACGATTCCTGATATTCTCTCCAACAAGGTCGCTTTCTTAAGATGATTCTTAAGACCCCGGTGTAATTCCCACAGTCGCTCGCTCAAGATGATTTTTGAGATCCCCAGTGAAGTCTTCAGTTCAAGACGATTCTTGAATTCTTCAGCAGGGCCATTTGCTTAAGATGATTCTTAAGACCTCAGCGCTGTTTCCCGAGTTGTTTGCTTAGGATGATTCTTGAGCTCCCCAATAGCGTCCCCAGCAGAGTTGCCCAGGAGAATTCCTAGGATACCCAGCAGGATAAAGTCTCCATAAAGGTTATCGGTTCAGGATGATTCTTGAAGGTGCCCGACGGAGTTTGCTCAAGATGATTCTTGAAGTCCTTAGCAGCGTGATATGTCTGCTCCAGCAGTGATGTCTAATCTGAAGATTGACTTCATAAACGCCTGAAGGCGATATCAGAAGGTTCCTGTGAGTTCATATTCCTTCGTTGATGAATCAACGTTTGTCTGAAGACAGAGTTCAAAAGGTTGTAGATGCAGCTTTTGTAACAGAGTGATCCGTGTTGGTCTGAATACCAAGTCAGTTGTCCTGAGGTAATGATTGATTGTGATCGAGTGAATAGTTTTCTTCTGACTGAAGTCGAAGATGTTCTCCAGCTGAAGCGGAGTTTTGCCTGAAGGCAAAGTTTTTGAATCCCGTAGAGTCATGAATGGCTCTGGATACCAGTTCTATGACTGAAGTCACAAATTTCCTAAGCTGAAGCGAAGGTGCCTAAGGGCAAGGTTATCCCCAAGGTCATGAATGACCTAGGATTCATTTTCGGACTGAAGGCCGAAGTATATCCCTGACTGAAGTCACGGATGCTCTATAGCAGAGGTGGAGTTTCCTGAAGGCAGACCCATGTATCCTTGAAGGCCAAGGACCATTTTCTTCAGACTGAAGTCGAAGATACCTCCTGCAAAGTTGTCGACGGGCAAAGTTTACATCCTTGAAGGTCAAGGATGTTTATCTTCAGAAGTACTTGAAGATTTTTTCTAGCTGAAGCTGGAATAGCCGCGGGCAGGGTTTCATCTATCTTCAGAAGAACGTGAAGATTCTCTAGCGGATCTGGAATGGCCAGGGGCCAGGGTTTCATTTATCTTCAGAAGTACTTGAAGATTTTTTCTAACT
>CAWUDS030006195.1:0-13839 GCA_963859935.3 Lathyrus sativus | reverse complement strand
TTCGACGCTAGTGACAACATTGCTGTTACCACTTCCGTTCCCTCCAGTCACAGGGATGCCACCCTGAGGTGTCTCAACAAGTGGAGGATTTGGAGTGTTCCCACCATGAAGCACACCATTGTTGTCAACCCTCGAGATTAGAGGCTGAACCAGAGTTCTGAGCTGGTCTTGGCCGTTAGCGCCCACTTGCATGAGCTCTATGAAGCGGTCCATACTCTCCCTGAGTTCTTGGATGTCGGTCTGAACTTGTTCCATTTCTCTAGCTTGATTCGCTCTAGTCGAGTATCGGTGGATCTGCCTTCATTCAATCCTGAAATAACCTGCATACACAAAGGGTTAGAAAAATGTCAAGGTACCTGCCATGCAAATGAAAACGTGTGTATGTGCCTTGGGGAGATCCCCCCCCCCCTGATCCTAGTTTTCAAGACAAATAAAGTCTAACACCCAATC
Source organism: Lathyrus sativus (assembly GCA_963859935.3). Classification (NCBI taxonomy): domain Eukaryota; kingdom Viridiplantae; phylum Streptophyta; class Magnoliopsida; order Fabales; family Fabaceae; genus Lathyrus; species Lathyrus sativus. The sequence goes on along the minus strand of CAWUDS030006195.1, from coordinate 13,389 downwards.
ATGGAAAGAAATCCTCATATATTTATCTACAAAACCCGCGCGGGCAGCGTACAACTGTAATCACATACAACTGAAGCAACAAGGCATGACCCCAACCAACAGGCCTGGTGGTGATCAGCATAACAATGCATAAAATGTACAAAGAAAATACAAAGAGATCAAGTGCGGCCACGAGCACGAAAATCTTCTAACAACTTCTTTGTAGCGGGATGGTCGGGCTGAGTAAGCAGACTCTGGATCAGCAAATCCCTCTGCCTGATGATATCTGGGAGATTCTCAGCAACACCCCCATAAGCACCTTCTTCAGAACGGTTCTCGACCCTACTCCTCTTAGCATCAGCTCGGAGTTGGCAATCCTGTAAATTCGCCTTGGTCTCAACCAATCTATACTGGACGTCGCGTCGAAGTGAGGCTTCAGCCTCTATCTTCTTGTCTTTGACCTCAATTTGAGCTTCCAACTGGGCTATCTATTGCTTCAGCTTTTCTTCCCGCTCTTTGTGGCTAGTCAAAGTGTTGTTCCACAACTTCTCGTACTTGGTCAACTTCCGGTACACCCTATCTAGCTCCTGTTTTTTGGTGGTCAACACGCCATGCACTGCCTTCAGGTCTAACCCAAGCCATTCCCTAGAATCAGTCTCCTTGGTCAAATTAGCGCCCAGGTGGTTGATCATATCTGTATGCTTCTTGCAGGTGTGCACGACTTCGTTCTTTTCTCTCCGAAGTTGAGCAATCTCTTTCTCCAACTCTTCGTTGGCTTTTCGTAGCTCTTCCTTCTCTTGGAGTACCTAGTTGAACTTCTGAATATCAACTGTGGTAGGCTCTTTGTACACGGGAGGATACAATGGTTCCACTGCAGGAAACGGCATTAGAAACTTGGTGGCTCTTTCTCGGACCCAAGTCACATATGGATCAAAGGCCTTGTTGTTGCTTTTTCCTAGCAAAACTTTTCCCTTTCGGTGAATTTTGCTCCAAGCATTCTGTACCTTAACCAAAGTGTCACCTTCAAGCAACCCTGTGAGATACAGAGATTCCTGTATCGCTTCCTCTTCAGGAGGACCTCGTAGTGCATACCCGAATTGTCGTACTAGCAGAGAGGGATTGTAGTTGATACATCCATTCCTTCCGACCAAGGGGACGTTAGGAAAGCCACAGCAGCTAAGTACAATATCTTTGCCCAGTAGATCTCTATCAAACCAGATAATATTGTCAGCAGACAAACCCATCAAACGTGCAGACCAGGGTGAAGACTCAGCAGAATCAATGAACGGACCCGTCTTAGGGAGATGGCCAACAAACCACTTATATAGTAAAGGAGCACAACATGCCACGCTCTTCCCCTTTCTGTTTTCATTCTTGCTGTGAACTGAATGGTAGACGTCTCCGAGGAGAGTGGGTACTGGATTCCCAGAAGCAAATATATGGCAAGCATCCATACCTATGAAGTCTGGATGACTTGGGAATAGCATGATCCCATAAATGCAAAGGGCTAAGAAGGCATTGAATACATCCCAGCGACCCTTCTTGGCAAACTTTCGGGCCTTTTCCATCAGGAAAGGCAAAGAGACACCATCAACCCCAATCTTTCTGAACACCATCCCTTTCAACTCTGAATCATCTACGTGAAGAGCGGTAGTCAACTTACCCAAGTTAGGTTCACCATCAACACGGTAATAAGGCATTTGATTCAACAAAGGCACCCCCAACAAGTCAGAATACTCCTCCAGGGTCGGAGCTAGGACATAGTCTGGAAAAACAAAGCATTTGAGCTGCGGGTCGTAAAACTGGAGAAAAGCGTAGAGGCCATTCAACTCGTACGTAGAAAGCTTACAGACAATACCCAGAAGTCTCCTATAACTCTTTCTGAAATTCTCCATCACTGTCTTATCAGCCAACGAAATCAAAGCTCATAACTCTCGGATGTCAGGTGTTGGTAGCTTGTAAGCCACAGTCTTCTTCAGAGATGCCATATCAGCCATGAGGATCAAGATCACTAGAACCAGGGGAGAAATATGCACCTGCAACACAGACACACGTTAATGATATGCAAATGAGGATGCAAACAATGCAAAATGCAATCATGCAGCAGGAGATCAAGATGATTGTGTTGTTGAGGAGAAGGACCACAACTCTGCTCTGTCAAGAACAAACATATCTCTGATGATAAGAACCCTATGATACCCACAATACCGATTCACTATCAAGAAAACTAGGTTGTCTGGAGGTTAAGGTTTCCTGCAATAACCCGACCCTGCTCACAGGTATGGACCTAATCACGGAAAAGGTTAGGCATCCTATGCGGTCATCAGCGTCACAGACTTTCAAGAAACAATGATACGATACCCAGGAAGGTGTGGCATCATCATCTCTTGAAGCGGACTCACTTAGCTGAATCCCAAATGATCGGTCCCCAAAGTCGACAATCCTCGGATTCGACAGCCCCTCGAGTCCAAAGGACCGATAGGAAGTCATCAAAGAGAACCTCGTCTGTGTGTGGATTACATGGGAACTGATGCAAGCAAAGAAAGCACGTCCACCACTAATCCACTCTAATACTATGTAGCTCTCAAACCTGGGTCTGGCTTCTCACTCATCAGAATGCCCCTCCCACAACAGCACAGATAATCATATCACACTAAAAATGAAATGTGGAAGGTAAAGTGCGATAAATAAACACAAATCCAACAAGTAAACACGCAAGCGCTAGGATTGACTCGCATAGGGAACCATAATTCCCCAGCAGAGTCGCCAGCTGTCACTACCGCGAAAATAAGGTGCCGACAAAACAGAAGAGTCATCACCTTTCTCTATTTATCCCACAGAACGGGAAAGGAAACGATCGGAAAAACCTGAAGAAAAAGGTATAAGACAAGGTCATCGCAACCAATGTCTGGATTCGGGAGTCGGTTACGCAAGGGGAAGGTATTAGCACCCCTCACGTCCATCGTACTCGATGGGATCCACGCTTGTTGTGTTCATCTGACGGGTTGGTTTTACTATCTACCTATCAAGGCTTGTCTGAAAAAGAAAATAAAATGACTCGGCAAAGCGTCGCGCTTTATGCCTACGTATTCTCATCAGAGAATGAGAAATCAGAGTCAACGTAGTTCGACTAACTACGGGTTACGGGGGAAGATTGCTCGCCGAGATATCGCATCTCGTGCCTACGTACTTTCACACGGCGCGAAAGATCATAGCAAAAGTAGTTCGGGCTACGACGGATTACGGGGATTCAGATTCATCTGTTTTTCGAGTAGGGTTAACAAACAGTTCCAGCAGTTTAGTGTATGCAGCTTGCTTGTCTGAGACTCGTGCGTTACCGTTTGCGGTAGAACTGGGAGTTAACGACACTCTTTTCTTCAGAAAAGATTTCCTTGAATCATGGGCCCACGGGACAAAAAGGTTTGAAGTTTGTTTTCTGTTTTTTACGGAAGAACTGTTTTTTATGGTTGCTTGTAGTCTGTACAGCTCTAGAGACTATGACCTGGGAACGAATGCGTCGCATATCGTCCAAAGGACGTATACTAAACACTCTAGACGATTGAGAGGAGGCCGTTCAATTATCATTTCCCAAGTATCTTAAGGCTCGTAACGCGCTTGTACTAACTTGCCTGTATTACGTTTTTTATTGTTGTTTTGAGATGAGAAGAGAACGAACTCTACGGGGAAACTGTCAAGTCCTAATGTTGTCATGCCAAGGATTCATCCTAGGGTTGAGGTTTGAAACAGGGAACTCCTATATGTTATCATGCATAGGTTTCAACCTAAAGTTCTAATCATCACTTCCTTATCAAAGGAAGTGAGATTCCTAGGGGATCATGCCAGTGGGATACAGAAACAGACAAAGCATCAACTTAAACATCAGTAAATAGATAAACAGTAAAGATGCACATGCCATGCAGCAATACAAGCAGAGGGAGACTCACTCAACCTCTAGGCAATCAAGCAAAAAGAACACAGACAAGCAGAGATAGACAGGCTCAACCTCTAATGCAACCACACAGATAGAAAAGAATAACAGCGCACAAGCAAGGGGAGGATCACCTCAACCCTTCATGCAAACAAGCAGAGGGAGACTCACTCAACCTCTAAGCAGTCATGCTCCTAGCCTAAAGTAATCTAAACATGATCCTATTCTAATGCATCAAGCAATTCAAACAAGGGAGAGAACCCAAAATGAGCAACAGGGAAGTCATCCCAAGCTACATCAGGTTGGAAGTGTATCAACACCAGAGTCCATCATGGGTTCAACCTCTTGAGGAATGCACAAAATCCAACCAAAGGAAGGATTAGGCTCTCCCAAGAGGGATCCTATGTCAATAGGACAGAAAAGACTGGGTATTAGTCCTAGATATCAATCTAAGGGTAACTGATTATAGTGTATCAACACAGACTGTCCATCTCAGGCTCAACCTGTCGAAGAATGCACAAAATCAAACCAAAGGAAGGATTAGGCTCTCCCAAGAGGGATCCTAAGAAAAGGACTTTGATATGGATGACCGTATATAAACCAAGGGAATATACCATGCCAAGAATGTCAATCCAAGGCTCAACCTCCTGAGGAATGCACAGAATCCAACCAAAGGAAGGATTAGGCTCTCCCAGTAGGGCTCCTCATCAAGACTTGAAGGAGAGAGATAGTACAAACCAAAGGAATGTACTATACTGGGGAATGTCAATTCAAGGCTCAACCTCCTGAGGAATGCACAGAATCCAACCAAAGGAAGGATTAGGCTCTCCCAGGAGGGTTCCTCTTCAAGACTTGGATAAAGAGGGTAGGGAAAAGCCCAAGGAAGAATTCACATAGGGGACAGAAGGCAGCACAACACTCCTAAGAAACCCTACAGACTAGCTACAAGGATCACCTAAGCTAGAGGAATCAAAAGCTCTATCAAGGCTTTAACAAAGTTCTAATGAGGTATCTACCTACTTACCATTCTATCAAGAAAGGATATACTACTTAGAATCATCTAATGGTCATTTACAAGACTAATTTATGATGTTAACCTAGTTAGGGTCACCTAAACTAAGGCTAACTTGTAAAATAGGGAACTAATAGAAAATCATTCCTAAAAAAATCTAAGTAAAATGCTACATCATCCTACATGTGTTAACAAGCTATGGTACAAAAATCAGGGGCTAAACCTAAATCAAAAGGCTCAAACAAAATCCAAATCCAAAGAGTGCACTAAGGGGGATCTAACAAGGAAGGCTCCTAAACAACCATCTCAAAACCCTATTTAGAATCATCTAAAAATCTCAACAAAAAACACACAACATCATCAACATGTCTACAATTAGCCATCCAAAAATCAACATCAAAATCAAAAGGATGAATCAGCAATAAAATCAACAAGCAAACAAGCTATTTTATGCATTTTTAAACATTTATCAAAAAATAGAAAATGAATATTAAATTGAAAATGGCATCAAAATAAAATCTAAAGGCATCAGAAAATCAGAAATTAAATCAGGATCAGCCACATATTTTTATTATATTTTTCTGAACATTAATCAATTTAATATGAATTAAACAAGAAACACCAATTAAAGAAAATAGAAAAAAAAATTAAAAGAAATAAAGAAACTCAGAAAATATCAAGGTCACTGGATGGGATTACTAGTCAAACGATCCAACAGATGCGCGCGTGACGCCTATTAAATGAAACTACTGCGTTTTGGTATGTGGCAAGGTGTGGTTTGTTTGACTTGTATACACGGTACACTCTAATCATGGCCTTCCATCCAAAAAGTAGGCGCATCCAATGATCACTACTCTGAGTCAACTAGTCAAAGTCTTCAGACTCATTCTCATGCGCACGATCTCATTACTAAGACAAACATTTCAATCTGATCCTACGGCCTCAACTCATCTTCTCCGTTTAAACTGGTAAAAGGAGGGAAAGACACTCACGGTGGTCGGAGAAGAGTCCGGTCGTCTTCTCCGGTGACACCACCACCACCAGAAACCAAACTTTCACCAAAACACTCAAATTTTATATGGATCTTCTCCTCTTCTCCTGAGGATCCTCATGCTCACCTCCAATTTCTCTAAATCTCAAGGAGCAACCAAACACAAATGAAACCAGAAATGGTGCACTTAGATTCATCATCACCAAACCTCAAATTGAAACCACCAATCTAATCTACTCTCTTCCCTGAGCAAAAGTATGTGTTCATTTCTTGAAATCTCTCAAGATTCAGGCCTAACCGTACTTCTAAAAATTTCACTTGCCATTAAGAAACCTCTCAAAACTTCCCCAAATCAAACCTAAATCCATCTAGAGTGCAAGATTATCCTAACCGCATGTTCAAACTATGCTAATTGTGCATAAATTACTCAGAATCTTGAAAGTTACCAACCTGATCAGAAGCTCTGAATTTGGTGTTCTTGAGGGTGAATTATTCCTCCAAAAGGTGCAAATTCACTCAGAGAATGATGCTTGATCAATCTTGATGCTCACTTGCTATGGAATAGCCTCCAATTCCAAAATCGTGTTTCACCTCCAAGATTGAAAAACTCTAACTGATTTCACTGAATTTACCTCTCAGAAGCAACCAACCTCATTTGAACTTCTTCTAATGTTATATATAATCATTTTGGACACTTTTGAGGCCCATTGGAAGCCCACACAACCCATTCCAATTTTCTGGTTTTTCATCCAAAACCTTCCATGGTATTTGCGAATTCTGCTTCTAGCAGCTTCTAATTCCTTCCACAAAGCTTGCACAACAATCCTTGAGTGTGAATGGATCAGATTGGATGCCTAATTTGATCCTATGGTGATGATTGAATGTGTTACTTCAAATCCAAGTAACCTTTGAAATGTCCATGAAATAGGCTCCAAATCAAAATTCTAAAAATTCCATTCTTCTCAAAACATCATTTACCTTCAAAATATGTACCAACTTGTACATTTTGAACCATTATAACTCATTTTGCATTTTTCTCATTTTAATTCCTTTTAAAATGTCCTTTTTTCAAATTTCCTTCAACCAACTCTTGCTCTAAGCCAAATCAATGCCTCATGGATACTTGGTTGAAGTTAAAATCCCATTTTGAGCAACTTTTAAGTTGAACAAAACTTCATTTGAGGTTCACAAGATAGTGAAATAGACCCATAGTTCAAAATGACCTGTAATTCCAAATACCCAAAATACCCCTGACTTTTCAAAGCCGTAACTTGAGTTCTATAAATCCAATCCTGGACTTCTAGTACTCTCTAGAAAGCTAAGAGGATAAGGAACAACATTCATGTTGACCAAAAATTCATAGGAATCATCCTTCTAGGGAAAACGTTTCATGCAAGCTGGGTAACTTTCAAGCTCCAAATTCACATGCCTCAAATGACATGTAACTTGTCTGGCTCATAACTTGAGTTCTATAAACCCTATCAAGGACTTCTAGTACTCAAATTAAAGCTAAGATCATGATCTACAACAATCATGTTGGGTCAAGCTGAGATGAAAATCACATCTTGAGTTAAGTGGTCTTGAAGATAGGCACCAAACTAGGGGATTTTACACTGTCAAGCATAGCAACCCTAGCCTAGCATCCTCTCACACTCTTGATCCATGATAAGCTGACCTTGGAATCCTCCCTAGGACATCTCAACACATCAATCCATGATCATATGGTTCTTGAATTAAGTCTCAACCCTCCTCAAATTATCAGTTACCCTAGGGTTGACCAGATGAAACCCTAATTGTACCAATCTTGGTTACATCTTCACATCCTTTGCACAACGACCTATCTAGCTTCAAGATGATCTTCAACACTTCTTAAGAGCTCTCTAAAGACCTCAAGTCCAACTTTATGGCTTCAACATCATCAGATGACTTCCCACAATTTTCAAGTTAGGAGATATGCACACTTGGCTTCAACCACTCTTCCTGAGGATCTTTGGCTTCTCTGGTGAGGATATCAACCCTTGAACACTTGAATAACCCTCTTAGCTATCTTCATAGTCTTGTGTAGCCTTTGATTAGTAGTCATACCTCTTGATCTCCTGCATGCATGTCAATAAAATGCAAATGATAATGCTAATATGAATCCAATGAAACACAAGCTAGGTAAAAAAAGGTTGGGCAAATTTTGGGGTACAACACCTTACCCCGTAAAAACTTTGACCATAGTCAAATAACTCCTCAAACCCTTTCGGGGAACTACAAATACTCTGATTCCACTCCCGTCAGGATATGTAGGCACAAGATGTGATATCTTGTCGAGTATACTTAGAAATAAACCCCTAGGTCTCTCATCCTTAAGCAGATAACTATAACAATAACACATTTAAAACAAGAGGTTCCTGTAGAGTACTACAGAAACTTAGGATGCTAGCACCTTCCCTAAGTTTAACCAACCCCCGAACCTAAAACTCTCTAACCTTTGCATGTGCATTGCATTGTGGGTCTTTCGATCTTTTTCCCTTTCTTTGGACAAATTAAAGTTCGGTTGCTAATGAATTAAGATTCAAGCTAATAAATAGCTTGGTATCAAAATTTCACCGCGACAATGCGTGCTCGGTCAACAAGACGTGTCGGGTAAAAAAGAGCATGCCATCTACTACCTGAGTAAGAAATTCACTGATTGTGAGTCGAGATACTCAATGCTGGAAAAAACATGTTGTGCACTCACTTGGGCTGCTAAGCGTTTGAGACAATACATGTTAAACCACACAACCCTGTTGATTTTGAAGATGGATCCAATCACGTACGTCTTTGAAAAACAAGCACTCTCCGGAAGGATTTCCCGATGGCAAATGGTTTTAACAGAGTATGATATTCAATATGTTTCCCAGAAGGCCATTAAGGGAAGCGCTCTGTCAGAATATCTCGCGGAACAGCCAATTGAGGATTATCAGTCAATGAAGTTTTATTTTCCAGATGAAGACGTCGTGTTTTTGAAGATGAAAGACTGTGATGAGCCTTTACCTGACGAGGGTCCTGAGATTGGATCTTAGTGGAAACTGGTTTTCGATGGAGCGGTTAATTCATATGGCAATGGAATCGGGGCTATCATTACTACCCCTCACGGTTCTCATATACCGTTCACTGCCCGATTGACTTTCGCCTGCACCAATAATGAAGCCGAGTAAGAGGCGTGCATATTGGGTTTAGAAGAGGCCGTTAATATGAGGATCAAGAATCTGGATGTGTACGGTGACTCAGCGTTAGTCGTTAACCAAATCAAAGGAGAGTGGGAAACTCGTCAAGCCAACCTAGTGCCTTATAGGGATTATGCAAGGAGATTATTGTCGTTCTTTGATAGAATCGAGTTCCATCATGTTCCAAGAGTCGAAAATCAGATGGCAGATGCCTTGGCCACACTATCTTTGATGTACAAAGTGAATTTCTGGAATGAAGCTCCAGCCATCACCATTATGCGTCTTGATAGACCTGCTTTTGTGTTTGCAATTGAGAAAGCATCAGATGGAAAGCCTTGGTATTATGATATCAAGCATTTTCTCAAGACTCGGGAATATCCATCGGCGGCATCCAGCAAAGATAAGAGGACCTTGAGGAGGTTAGCCGGTAACTTTTGTCTGAACAAAGACGATGTGCTCTACAGGAGAAACTTCGACGTGGTCTTGATGTGCTGTGTTGATGAACTTGAAGCAAACTTGTTGATGGAGGAAGTCCACGAGGGTTCTTTCGGTACTCATGCCAATGGACATGCAATGGTTAGAAAATTGTTGAGAGCTGGGTATTATTGGATGACTATGGAGTTCGATTGCTTCAAATACGCCAGAAAATGCCATAAATGTCAAATTTATGTGGATAAGGTGCATGTGCAATCGGCTCCTCTGAATGTGTTAACGTCTCCTTGGCCTTTTGCTATGTGGAGAATCGATGTGATCAGAAAGATTGAGCCGACTGCTTCTAATGGACATCGCTTCATTATGGTTGTGATTGATTATTTTACGAAGTGGGTAGAAGCAGCGTCTTACGCCAATGTCACAAAACAGGTGGTCGCCCGATTCATAAAGAAGGATATCATTTGTCGTTATGGAATTCCTAAGAGAATCATTACTGATAATGGTTCAAATTTGAATAACAAAATGATGAAGGAACTGTGCTAGAGTCTCAAGATTGAGCATCCCAATTCTTCTCCATATCGTCCGAAAATGAATGGCGTTGTTGAGGCAGCTAACAAGAATATCAAGAAGATTGTGCAGAAGATGGTGGTAACCTATAAGGACTGGCACAAGATGTTTCCCTTTGCTCTTAACGGTTATCTTACTTCGGTGCGTACATCAACCGAGGCAACTCCTTTCTCACTGGTGTATGGTACGGAGGCAGTCCTGCCATTGGAAGTTGAGATTCCTTCTTTAAGGGTATTGTCGGATGTAAAGCTTAACGAAGCTGAGTGGGTGCAAACCATGTTGAATCAGCTAAGCTTGATTGACGAGAAGAGATTGGCGGCTATTGCTCATGGCCGGGTGTACCAAAGTAGGATGAAGAAAGCCTTTGATCAGAAAGTGTGTCCCTGGTGCTTCCAGACAGGTAATTTGGTGTTGAAAAGGATCCTTCCTCCTTAGACAGATCACAGGGGAAAATGGACTCCTAATTATGAAGGTCCGTATGTGGTAAGAAAGGTTTTCTCGGGCGGAGCCTTATTACTATCTACGGGCGGACGTGGTTAAAAAATACTTTGCTTAAAGAGACCCGCTGGACAGAAAAAGAAAAGTCCAGGCAAAAATGGGCCATCCCGGCGAACCATGAAAAAGAGAAGGTTCGGGAAAAAAATTAGGGACAAAAGATGTAAACTCGCAAAGTTGAAAACCTGAAAAGGCGACTTTGGTAAAAATGGGTATCCCGGTGGATTGAAAACCTGAAAGGGAGATCCAGGCAAAAGTTAGGGATTTGAAAGCAAACGATTGCGGTCTGTGTTCGATCTGTGAGCTTACGAGCAGTTATCCCGAGGGAAAGGAATCAGTCCAGTCAGTCTTTTCAGAAGGCAAAACACGGGGCACATCGAAGACATACAGGTCATAGCCGAATCGACACATGGTGGTTGTCTGTTTCCATGTTGCCGACATTCAGGGCATTTTCCTCAGCAGGGTTTTAATTCCCAGTGGAGTGGATTTTGTTCTTTTTAGAATGGTTGTATCCGAGAGGTGCTTTACAAGGAGGTCATCCAGGGTTTGTTTGCTTCCCAGTATAAGTATGATTGTATTCGGCACGTCCTATTTCTCCCCGGCAGAATTGGTCGTTTCTCTCCAGCATTTATGTTGCTGGGGTGGTTCCTTTGCATTTTCTTGCATAGAATCCTCCCAAATGTGTAGCATTTCCATTTCGTATGGAGCATTGTGCTATTTTCAAACATATGCATTGAAGCATAAGCCAGGTTTGGTGCCAGAGATTAGTTGATTCTGGAGAGTTTCGTGTTATCCCTGTTGGTGTGGATCTTTGGGTTGGTTATTTTATCGGATTCTTCCCAGCTAGTCGTTTGGTTAAACGTCTTCTTCTTTCAGCTGGGTCGTTTGGTTAAATGTCTTCGTTCTCCCTAGGTGAGTCACTTGCGAGTGTTGTCTTCCCTGGTCGATTTTGTTGGTCAGACATTGCTCCCCCAACAGAGTTGTTAATGAACTGATGTCCCTTGGCAGATTCGTTTGTCTGAACCTCTATTTTCCTATCAGATGTTTCTTTGCAAGTCGTGAGTCGGTTGATTTCGTTGCCTGCTTGTTCTGGGTGCGTTATCCCAACCTTTGGTTGGTAATCCCCAGCGTAGTCCAAATTATTGTGCTTATTTTTCCAACTTTTGGCTGGTAATTTCTGGGATATGTCATTCCAACTTTTGGTTGGTAATCCCCAGCGTAGTCCAAATTATTGTGCTTGGTCTTCCAACTTTTGGTTAGTAATTTCTAGGATATTTCATTCCAACTTTTGGTTGGTAATCTTCGATTCCCTCTGCAGAGTCCTTATCCCAACTCTTGGTTGGTAATGTTTGTTTCATTCCAACTCTTGGTTGGTGACCCATGGGCATTTAGATGTTATTCCAACTTTTGGTGGTTAATCCTTATTTTCCTCAGCAAAGTCGGGGATTCTAACTTTTGGTTGGTAACCTTTATTGCGGACAGCTCGTTTTCATTTAACGTGCCCGACAATCCTAACTTTTGGTTAGCAGCTTCTATTCTAACTTTTGGTTAGTAGTTCTAGATGATCGTCCCAACTCTTGGTTGGTAATCTTTTGTGGTGGAGTCAGCATTGTTCAGCGTCCCCAGGTATCCTAAACTTTTGGTTAGTAGCTCTTGTTCCGAATTTTGGTCGATGAGGATTTTTTTCTGGTATATCCTAACTTTTGGTTAGTAGCTCTTGTTCCGACTTTTGGTCGAGGAGTATTTTTCCCGGCGATCCTAACGTTTGGTTAGTAGCTTTGTTTCCTAACTTTTGGTTGGATATTATCCCCTGTAGTCGTAATCCCAACTTTTGGTTGGTGGTCAATTGCTTGATTGGTTGTTGTTCCAACTCTTGGTTGGTAGTTCTCCTCTATTCCTCAGCGGAGTAGTTATCCCAACTTTTGGTTGGTAAGGTTTGGTTGACATTTTCCAACTTTTGGTTGGTAGTCTTTGATTCCTCAGTAAGGTCGTAATATCCGGTTTAGTCGTCTTGTTGACGTTGTTCTGACTCTTGGTTGGTAACCTTTGTTTCCTGGTTGTTGATTCCGACTTTTGGTGAGTATACCTCCCCAGCGAAGTCGCCTCGCCATTTAGATTTTGGCTAGTGTTGTGGTGATTCCAACTCTTGGTTGGTAGTGCTTGGTTGTTATCCCTGGAGAGTAAGTATTATCCCGTCTTTTGGATGGTATCTTTTGATGGATGTTTATCCCGTGCAGGGTCGTCTGGTTAGTTTACTCTTTCCCCAGTGAAGTCGCCACAAGGCGGCTTGGTTAATTTTCTCTTTTTGTTCCCCGACGGAGTTGTTATCCCAACTTTTGTTTGGTATCTTTGGTTGTATCCCAACTCTTGATTGACATCCAGGGTTCGTTATCCCAACTCTTGGTTGGTATTCCTTGGTTCGTTATCCCCACTTTTGGTTGGTACCCTTTTGTTCGTTATCCTAACTATTGGTTGGTATCTGGTGTTCGTTATCCCAACTCCTGGTTGGTATCCTTTAATTGTTATCCCAACTCTTGGTTGGTATCTTTTGGATGAAGTTCAGATCGTATTGGATTGTTATCCCCAGCATGTCTTATTCCAACTCTTGGTTGGTATTCGCCGTTTTGCATCCCCGCAGGGTGCAAATTTCTGGGTTCTTTTGTATTCAATCACCTTATACCTTGAATATTTGAAAGTGGATGCTTTTCCTCCCTTCAGGTCCGAGTTGTTTGAATAGGGGCAGCTGTAGCACCCCAAAATTTTCCTTTTTATTTTAGCAATATATGGCTTT
>CAWUDS030006194.1:0-25403 GCA_963859935.3 Lathyrus sativus | reverse complement strand
TATTTCTTTGCATTTTCGCATTTTTACATTTGCATAGCATTCGTTCTTGAGACAGGGGATTAAGGTTTTCCCGTGGCTCAGTTTTCATCTCAGTGCAAGAGACCTGAATAACAAGCATCAGAGGCTTTGGCATTTATTTTGCCCAGCGGTCGGGCGACCGATTTTATTTTATTTTGCAGGGTATTTTCAGCTCAGAAAGCAGCATTCAGGCTATCGCAAGAATTCTCATGGTTACAGCGTTCAAGAGCAACTTTCAAAAGCGTAACAGAGCTCAAAACAGCAAGAAACTGGCAAACGGGCAGATTTCCCTCCAAAAGGCGCCAAAATTCAAATTTTGAAGGTATTAACCGATTAACCAATATGGTTAATCAATTAACCAAGTCAAAATCAGGTCAAATATGAAGTTTTGAAGGTGTTAACCGATTAACCTATATGGTTAATCGATTAACCAGTGTAGATTTTGCCTCTGCACGTGAATTTTCAATGCAAGCCATTTTGGGGTCCAATTTTGGTCATGTGCAAATTTGATTTTCACCTTGGGAAGGATCTAGAACCTATTTTAAATTTGGTTAATTTCATTTTCCCTCCAAATGCCCATTCCTAATTCCAATCCACAATTTCACAAACCATATTCCAAACCTCTCATTTGGATCCAAGCCTAAGTGATATTTAAGTGATCCACTCCAAACCAAAGCAATCTAATCTCTCATAATTCACTCTCATTTTTAGAATTCATCTCAACTCTCTCAAATTCTCTCTCAATTTTTCATTCTCCAAAACCCTCACCAAAGCTCTTCTCATTAAAATCATTGATTCTTCATTGGAATCCTTAATTTCTAAGAGCTAAACCTTCATCCATTCTCTCTATTGAATCAATTTCTTAATCCAATTTTTCGTGCAAAATTGGATCTGAACTTGGAAGTGATTTTAGAAGTGGTTATTTGGCTTATTTTGACTTGATCTTGGTGAATCCTCACTCCTACCACAAGAACGTACTTGGATCTCAAAGAATCTATGGTTTTCTTGCTTCGATCTGCTTATTTCCAGCGAATCAACACTAACCGGAGCAAATATCCGCTTCTTAGGTTGGAAATTCTTGATCTGAATCTGTTTTTAGCTTATTTGCATAATCATGTGGATTTTCATATTTGATTGAGTTTTGATGGATTTGATCCGTTTGATCCATTATCTTGTTGTGTTAATCTGTTCATATGTTGTTTGAATCATGGTGTTCTGGTTTAATTTCGTGATTAAGTGATTATGCAATCATCCGGTTGATCGGATAAGTGCTTATTTGCTGAAAATGTTGTTCTGTTGTTGTTTTTCTGCTGTTGGCATAGTGTTAATCGGTTAACACATTTGGTTAACCTATTAACCATTACAGATATTCAAATTTTTCAAAGTTTTCAGGTGTTAATCAGTTAACGCCTGGTGTTAACCGATTAATATGTACAAATTTCATGATTTTCAAACATTTTCCACAGGTTAACCGATTAACCTCCACTGTTAACCGATTAACACTGTACCAGCAGGTCTGTTTTGCTGTTTTTCTTGTTTGTTTGAGTACCGTTTCACATCGGATCATCGTAGATCAATATGACGCATCAAGAGTGAAATGTTTTGGACATTTTGTCGTTGTTTTGATTGTTTAATTGGGACTTCGTCGACACGCATTCGTTTTCCGCTTGGATACACATGTTTGTTTGTGTTGTTCAAAGTGATGATGTGCTTGCATGTTCATGTTCGCTTGCTCTTATTGCATTTATCTTTTGCATTTTCATATGCATGCTCGAGGTCGAGATGCGCTTGTATTCCTCCCTCACTTTCATTTCTCTTTTTCTTTTATTGCATTCCTCCCTCACTTTCATTCTAATTGTGCATTACATGTTTGCATACTTGCATTTTCTTTTGCTTCTTCTTCTTCTTCTTCTTCTTTGCCATGTTCCGTTAATCTCTTGAGATTATGATAGACCTTAGGGCTTAAACCATGCATGCTAACATTAGGTAGCATTCCCTAACCTCAACTTTAAGGCCACTTTGCATGACAACTACTAGGTTGGAGTTAGTCTCCTTTTAGTTTGTCCTTTCTCTTCCCATCTTCAAACAATTTCAAAACACTTAATAAAGGTTAATGAATGTTGTACGCTATGAGCCTTGAGCTACTTGGGAAATGGTGATTGGGGGGCTTCCTCTCAATGGCCTAGAGTGTTTAGTGTACACCCTTTGGGTGATATGCGACGCATTCGCTCCTAGGTCATAGTCTTTAGTGCAACATGAATTACAAACAATAATCAATGCACTTCTTCTCTTAAAAGACTTCAAAAAACACTTTCAAACCTTTTTATCCTTCGGGATCTTAATAATGGAAAACCTTTTTCAGAAAAGAGAGTTTTGTTAACTCTTGGTTCTACCGCAAACAGGTAACGCCTAAGTCTCCAATGGTCGAGCTGCATACACCTAACTACTAGAACTAAGTTTTAACCCTACTCGGGTAAAAACATCTTAAACCAATTTGTGGTCGTGTTAGCCCGAACTATGTTTGCTCTGATTTCTCATACCAGATGAGGATACGTAGGCACAAGACCCGATGTCTTGGCGAGCAACCTTCCCCCCACCTTGCACCCGTAGTTAGCCGAATTACGTTGACTCTGACTTTCCCATTGCACGAGGGAATACGTAGGCACAGAGCGGCGATGCTCTACCGAGTCTTTTTTTCTTTTCTTTTTGTCTTGTGATCTTGTAGCATAGATAGATTAAACACACCCTTAGATAGACAACAAGCGTGGATCCCGTCGAGTACGACGGACGTGAGGGGTGCTCATACCTTCCCCTTGCGTAACCGACTCCCAAACCCAGGACTTGGTTGCGATGACCTTGTCTTTTCCTTTTTAGTTAGGTTTTTTCCGATCGTTTCCTTTCCCTCTTTTTGGGATAAATAACGAAAGGTGGCGACTCTTTTGTTTTCCGCCGGGTGTTTTTCGCAGTTGCGACATGGAGCAACGAATTGCATGTTCAAATTTTTCGTTTCTGTTGGATACTGTTTTTTGGTGCAATCGATTGCATACGTGAAAAATCTTCTTGTTTTTGCTTAAGTGTCTTGTGCAATTGATTAGTGCTTTATATGCAATCGATTGCTCAGTTCAAAAATTCAAATTTCAAGTTTTTTTTTTGTGTGGAATCGATTGGGCCTGTGTGTGCAATCGATTGCTCACTGAACGTTTTCGAAAAATTGTTCTGAAAAATTGCACCTCTTCAACCATTCTTTTTTGAATTGTTTCCATTGAATCATGGCAATTGTTCATTATATTTTCTGAAGTTTTGCATGATAATTCAAAGGGGTGCTTGTGACATATAAATACCTAAACTTTCATTTTTCAAAAACACCTCTTTCAAAATCTTTTCTAAAATATTCATTCTTTCCACATCTTGAGTCAAGTCATTTTTCATAAGAATTTTCTGCATATTTTTATATCATTTGAAAGAAAATTCTTGAGCAACAAAGTCTTAAATAGTTGTGGAAATTATCATTGAAAGAGAAGATTAATCATAGGATTGATAACTTTGTATACACAGATTTCAAACTCATTGTAAATCAAAGATTGTATATATTCCCCTTGCTATTCAGGATTGTTGAAAGCAAGTGTGTGCATTGAAGAGGATTGTTCTTCTTGCACTTAGTGTTCAGACTTTAAAGGTGTTAAGAGCCTTTAATCTACCTATAGGTTAGATAGTAAGTTGTACACTCATTCTAACTATAGTGAAATCTCTTTCGATGTGAAAGGGGACTGGATGTACCTTCGGATTATGGAGGGAACCAGGATACTTCTCTGTGTCATTTTCTTTCTGCACTTTATTGCTTTCATAACCCCTTCATATCTCAAGAAAAGTAATAACCACATTCGATAAAAACCAGAAAAATTTAAAGAACTTAATTCACCCTCCCCCCCTTATGTGCAACTTAGACTATCAATAAATGTTTGGACTAAGTAATCTCTGACTACATCTGGAGTTTGATTGATTAACCATGTGTTGATATAGCTAGAAGATAAGAATGCGAATCTCTCTGTCAATTGATACGGGACCAACAACTTGTCATACAAGAACCTTAAATAAAAACATAATCAACATTAGAATATTCATTGAAATGAGCAAATAAAGTGTTCAATTATTTAATTAAAATTGATCGGAGTACCTGATGTATGAATGCATAACACCGATGCCTAATTCAGAATGTTGGAAAATCTGATTCAAATCCTGTTTAGCAATTGTTTCGGCATAATCAAAACTGAAAATACCTTCATTCATAGGTATTTGATGAATGCCACCCTCCACCACATCTGTTGTTCCTACATATGTTTCAAGGCACAACCTAAATCGAGGAACATATGCTTTTTTTGGCACGGCCTTTTTTTGTTGGACGCCTTGCTAGATTCGGGCATCTTACCCTTGCTGACTTGTTGCAACTCTTGAGCATGAACCTAAAAATCATATAAGTTAGGTAATTAATGTATAAGATCATAAAGCTATTGAAATCGGAGGATATAATTGACATTTTCTATGCATATATATCAATTAATGTAGGAGTACCTGTTTTTTGATGCAGCTGACTCGGTTTCCCGCATAATCCTCTTATCTTTTGATTTGGATTTTGTAGGAGTCTAAGATCATCATGTAAATAAATGGTACATAAATGCAAGAATAACTTACATGTATGGATCATAAAACATTTGAATACTACAAGGTTCATAATGGTGTTCAACCTACCTCATCATCTATGATGAGATTTGACGGTCATGCAACATACGATCTTATTGTGTCTCCCACCAATGTTGCATCCGAAACATCGTCTGATATAGGTAATAACGCACCACCCTCTAAAGAAATATCAATCGATACTTTCAAAAATCCAGCAGGGAGCGGTTTATGGTGAAGTAAGTCTCCCAAAGTGTTTATGCACTTTTCCCTTGCCAACCATGCGATAAGTCAGTGACAATAAATAGAGCTGACAAGGTGAAATGCCCTAAACCAATAATGAATATGATTAATGTGTATATATGTCAATTAAGAAAATTGTGCTAAATTAATTTCAATTTAATATATATAGTTACCTCGGGAAGTTTCTGTTGAAAATTACAATTGATACTATCTTTGTCACTAGTACCTTTAAACTCTGGATCGCGTCTTTCTGACATGTGTCTCTCTTTGTCCTTTTTCAATTCACGAATTTGAGCTTTCAATTCTTCCAATGACTCCATCACTTTTGTATTGCTAGGATTTTTATTCTTTGGCTACTTATAAAATTTTGTGGAGTGACGCCAAATCTCTTACCCCTCACACGACTAGAATACTCAGGAACATTTAACGCTCGACTTAGTACGCTCCTGCAATCATCGTCCTCAGCTGCAGTTATAGTCTGGGACTCTCCTGAAATATAGATAAAAGCATAAATATATTATACACTTTTGAGTTTATGACAGAACTAATGTTATACTTACACATTGCTCAAGTACTTGTTGAACTTCTTCCTGAACGACTCCATCTCTACCCACACGGGCAGCCTTCCACAAAACATGGTCCGGAAGAGATGTTGCATCACTTTTCTCCTCTTCTAACTACACATTAAGACCGATAATAAGCTTCACTTTTCTCGTATTCTAACTATATCATATTGAAGCATTTATATATACTTACTATTTTTTGTTGTAAGTGTGCATATCCCAAACGCCCTTTTTTATATGGATACGCGAGTTTTGATGCTCGTTGCCGATTTACGTCACTCACAGCCTGAAAAAAACAAGTTTAAGTCATATTAGAACTCATGTGGAAGAAGTATATATATTACATTATTCATGATAAGTTAGAATTACATGGAATTCTTAGGTTCTTCGTTTGGCAACAAATGTTTCTCATTCTTCAAGTGAAATCAAATCAGCATACTTCTTTGGACGCTCTGATTCAACAAATTTTCCATCAGAATCCTTAAGAAACTTGTTCATTAAAAATGCTCAAAATCCTCTTAGTCGTTTTCCGGCCAATTGAAGACAATATTTGTTCCGGTCGTCACCAATATTAAAAGACCTCTGCAAATAAATTAACATACATATAGTATGTTAGTATAAGTAATTTAAAGACATAATCGTCGACATAATTAAAAAACATCAGATATCATACATGTATCTCACTCCATATTTTTTCTTTAGTCGGTTTCAACAAAGGAATTCTCCAATTATCACAAGTGATTGGAATTTGTGAACAAACAAGTGCCCCAATGTAACTTGTCAACATCGCGCCGTTAGACTCAATTAATTGGTCTGTTTCATTCCAATGCACATCATATTTTATACCCTTATCTCTCGCACGAATTATTCCTTTCATAGTCGTTATTCCTCTTGTAATATCTCTTTCCACATCTTATGTTGGTTCGTTTCCATCATGTTTTGAAGTATCATGTGATTTTTCCTCGTTGCTAGCCATAATACCTGTAAATCAGAAAAACAAAATTATGAAATGAATGACAAATATATATGAAAAGAAAAACATATAAATAAGAAAAATATAAATAAGAAATATATATATATATATATATATATATATATATATATATATATATATATATATATATATATATATATATATATATATATATATATATATATATATATATATATATATATATATATATATATATATATATATATATATATATATATATATATATATATATATATATATATATATATATATAATTTTATTGAATGACATAATATATAATTTTATTGAATGATATAATATATAATTTTACAAGTACCTTTGTCACTAACATCTCTTTCTTTTCTTTGTTGGAATGTGGTTTACTTGTCTCTTAACAACACGGACAGATGGATTAATCCAAATTCCCTCGTTATGATCATTTCTAATATATGATTCGTCCGCTCTAATATTCTCATCTTTATCATCTATAATATAAGATTCCTTCTCAACATCAACATCACCCTGATCTCCAATGTTATCATCGATTACTTTGTTGGAAAAAAAGAATTATAGATCATTTCGTACTTGTCGGATCAGTGACATAGAACACTAGTTTAGCTTGCGTGACTAGAATAAAAGGCTCATCTTTGTACCCCACCTTATTAAGACCCACTTGCAAAAATCCTGACTTATCCATTCGTATGTGTCGCATCGCTGCGAAGAAGGGCCGACAATGACAGAAGAGTCACCACCGCTCTTTATTTATCCCAAAAGAGGGAAAGGAAATGATCAGAGAAAACCTACGGAAAAGGGGAAAGACAGGTCATCACAACCATATCTCGGGTTTAGGAGTCGGTTACGCAAGGGGAAGGTATTAGCACCCCTCACTTCTGTCTTACTCGACGGGATCCACGCTTGTTGTCTATCTAAAAGGGTGTTTACTATCTAAGCTACGGCTCAGAGACAAAAGAAAAGAAAAGAGACTCGATAGAGCATCACCGCTCTATGCCTACGTATTCCCTCGTGCAATGGGAAAGTCAGAGTCAACGTAGTTCGGCTAACTACAGGTGAAAGGTGGGGAAGGTTGCTCGCCAAGACATCGTCGTCTTGTGCCTACGTATCCTCGTCTGGTACGTGAAATCAGAGCAAACGTAGTTTGGGCTAACGAGAACACCGGTTGGCTCAGAATGTTTTAGGCCCGAGTAGGGTTAAACCTCCGTTCTAGCAGTTAGGGACGATGCCTGTTTACGGTAGAACCAAAGCTTAACAACACTCTTTTTTCTGAAAATGGTTTCAATTAAGATCCCGAAGGATAAAATGATTTGAAGTTTGCTTTTGTGTTTTTTAGAGAAGAAGTGCATTTATTATTATTTGTAATTCATGTTGCACTAAAGACTATGACCTAGGAGCGAATGCGTCGCATATCGTCCTAAGGACATACACTAAACACTCTAGATAATTGAGAGGAGGCCCCCCAGTCACCATTTTCCAAGTACTTAAGGCTCGTAAAGTACAACCATCCTTAACATATATTAGATGTTTTGAAAGTGTTTGAGGATGAGAAGAGAAGACACTCTAAAGGGAGACTAAGACTCAACCTAATGTTCTCATACAAAATGCACCTATGATTGGGATGAAAATGGAATGCTACCTAATGTTCTCATGCATGGTTTCAATCCTAATGTCTATCATAATCCATCTTAAACAAGAGGGATTAGAGGTCCTAAGGGAACATGGCAAAGGAAGACAAAAGAAGATGAAGAAGAAAGCAAGCACAAATGAGAGAAGAAAAGAATGCAAACATGCAATGCAACACAAAGATGAAGAGGGAGGAAAAAGGTGCGGGGTAACAACCACCACAAGCACATCTCAACCTCTTCAAGAAAATAAGAACATGCAAAACAAATATGAGAAGAGAGGGAGGAACAAAGTGTGGGGCAGTAGCTGCCACAAGCACATCTCAACCTCAAGCAATGCAAGCAAAGGCAACAATGTAAATGGTCATCATTTTGAACCACATCCATAAGCATGCATTTAAATGGAAATAGAAACGTGCATTAAAGAAATCATGATTAAACAATCAAGAACATCGACATATATCCAAAATATCTCACTCCTAATGCATCATACTGATCCATGAGAATTCGAAGTAAAATGACATCAAAACAAGCATGAAAAACAGCAAAACAGGCCTGTTGGCACAGTGTTAATCGATTAACACCAGGGGTTAATCGATTAACCACTTAAAAATGTTGGAAATTTTGAATATTTGCATTGGTTAATCGATTAACCGATTAACACTGTGTCAACAGTAGAAAACAGCAGTTCAGAAGCACTTTTCAGCAACTTATCCAATGTGCAATCATTCCAATGATCATACAATCAATTAAGCACAAAATTAAACCAGAAATCAGTGATCTAATTAATATGTAAACACATTTAAATAAATAGATCACAAATCATATGGATTGAATCAACCAAAAGTCAATCAAAAATGAAGATCCACATCGAATATGCAAAATAAGCTCGAAATAGCGACGGATCTAGAATTCCAACCTACGAAGCGGAGAATTGCTTCGGTAATTGTTGATTCAACTCCAATTGAGCAGATCCAAGCTAGAAATCCAGAATTCCTTCAAGATCCAAGTGTATTCTTGTAGTAGAAGTGATGATCAACCAAAATTAAGCAAGATCCACTCAAATAAGCTACTCCAAACCAACTCCAAAATTCAGATCCAAACTTGCACAAAAATTGAATGAAAAATGGAGATGATGATGATGAAGGATGAAGGTTTATCTCTTAGAAATCAATGATTCCAATAGAGAATCAAAGAATTCAAGGTGAGAAGAGCTTTGGTAGAGGTTTTGGGAGTGAAAAGTTGAGAGCAAATTGAGAGAATGAGAGTGAATTTTGAAGTGAGAATGAAATTATGAGGATTAGATGTGTGAGGTTTGGAGTAGATCATTTAAATACCCCTTAGGTTAGGATCCAAATGAGGTTTGGAATGGGGTTTGTGAAAAATGGCATGGAATTAGGAATGGGAATTTGGAGGGAACTTGAAATGATTTGAAAGTTAACCAAAATTTGAAATGGTTCTAGATCCTTCCTTTAGTGTAAAATCAACTTCGAGAATGATCAAAATGGACCCCAAAGTGAATTCACTTGAAAATTCACGTGCAGAGCAGAAATTTGCACTGGTTAATCGGTTAACCATATGGTTAATCGATTAACACCCTTGAATATTTGAATTTGACCTGTTTTTGACTTGGTTAATCGGTTAACCAATTGGTTAATCGATTAACACCTTCAAAATTTTGAATTTGGCACTTTTTGGAGGGAAACCTGCACAATGGTCTATTTTCAACCGTTTTGAGCCTTGTTCAGCCTCTGAAACTTGCCTTTGAATTCTATAACCGTGAGAATGCTTGAGATAGCCTGAATGTGGTCTTTTGATCTGAAAATATCCTGCAAAACAAAATAAAATCGATCGCTCGATCGCAGGACAAAGTAAATGTCGGAGCCCCTAATGCTTGTTGTTTAGTCTCTTGCATTAAAGGAAATATGAACCACAGAAAACCTTGATCCCGTGCCTCAAGAAAAAATGCTATGATATGCAGAAATGCATAAATGCAGAGAAAAAATGCTAGAACAATGCAGTGAAAACATAAGCCAAGTGAAGAAAAGGTTGGGCAAATTTTGGGGTACAACAGCTGCCCCTATTCAAGCGACTTAGATCTAAATGAGTGAAAAGTGAACGAATTTCAAATAATCAAGGTAAAAGACGGTTGAATACCAAAGAACCCGGAAATTTGCCAACTGCAGAAATAAACTGCGAACTCTGATTGGGGATAGAAATCTCCGGAAATAACTGAACTGATAGTTGCAACTGTAACAAGCAAACTGATCACCAATTTCAAATCGTCGACACTAAGTCGGAAAGATCATTTGATAACACGTAGCAGATACTGAACTTCTGACTTCACCGTCAGGCCTCTGCATCAAATTTAGGAAAACATCTGACATCACCGTCAGGCATCTGACCTCAAGTCGGTAAATCGTCTGACATCACCGTCAGAACCATTGAACACAATAAGAATTGAACCTGAAGGCTGGCTCAACCCACAGCTGAGAAGAAACACCTGACATCATCGTCAGGCAACTGTTAAATAAAAACATGTATTGAATCCAAACACGCGGACCTCTGACATCGCCGCCAGGTATTCGCTAAATAAAAGCGAGTAACAAAATTGGAAATCAGGTCAACACATAGAATCTGACATCGCCGCCAGGCCTCTATTGAGTTGATAAAAACACTTGACATCGCTGTCAGGAATCTATGAAGTTGATAAACCTGACGTCGCTGCCAGGCACCTACAGAGGATAAAACATCTGACATCGCCGTCAGGCATCCACGTAGTTGAGAAACATCCGACATCGCCGTCAGGCATCAATTGCAACCAATAGGCAAACCCAAAGGTAAGGACGTCTGACATCGCCGCCAGACATTCGCTAAATAAAAGCGAGCAACAAACCCAAAGGTAAGCACTTCTGACATCGCCGCCAGACGTTCGCTAAATAAAAGCGAACAACAAACCCAAAGGTAAGGACTTCTGACATCGCCGCCAGAAATTCGCTAAATAAAAGCGAGCAACAAACCCAAAGGTAGGGACTTCTGACATCGTCGTCATACGTTTGCTAAATAAAAGCGAGCAACAAACCCAAAGGTAAGGACTTCTGACATCACCGCCAGACATTCGCTAAATAAAAACGAGCAACAAATCCAAAGGTAAGTACTTCTGACATCGCCGCCAGAAATTCGCTAAATAAAAGCGAGAAACAAACCCAAAGGTAAGGACTTCTGACATCACCGCCAGACGTCCGCTAAATAACAGCGAGCAACAAACCCAAAGGTAAGGACTTCTAACATCACTGCCAGATGTTCTCTAAATAAAAGCGAGCAACAAACCCAAAGGTAAGGACTTCTGACATCGCCGCCAGACATTCACTAAATAAAAGCGAGCATCAAGCCCAAAGGCCGGACTTCTGACATCGCCGCCAGACATTCGCTAAATAAAAGCGAGCAACAAACCCAAAGGTAAGGACTTCTGACATCGCCGCCAGACATTTGCTAAATAAAAGCGAGCATCGAACCCAAAGGTAAGGACATCTGACATCACCGCCATACATTCGCTAAATGAAAGCGAGCATCGAACCCAAAGGTAAGGACATATGACATCTCCGCCAGGCATTCGCTAAATAAAAGCAAGCAACAAACTCAAAGGTCGGATCAACCAAAGCTGATAAACACATCTTGAGAATACTCCGCTGGGGAAGAGAGAAACTTAACCAAGCAACTCTGGCAGGGAGAAAAAAGAGAAATTTAACCAAATAACTCTGCTTTGGGAGCATGAAGAAACTTAACCAAGCAACTCTATTGAGGAACAAAGAGAAACTTAACCAAGTGACTCTGTTGGTAACACATAATATGACGAACGCATCCATCAAAGATTGCACCATGGCTTGAATACCACCAAGGTAGAGATATCCATTAGGTAGAGATATCCATTTTCTGGAGACATACCTGAAACAAAGAGATAACGACCTGGCTTATGTTTCACGTTCATATGTTTGAAAATGGCGTAATGCTCCATACGAAATGGAAATGCTACGCATTTAGGAGGATGTTATGCACGAATGCAGATGCAACGGAACCGACTCAGCAAAATAAATGCTGGAAAGTGGAAGCCACCCTGCTGGGGGAAATATAACATGCCAATCGCTATTGGACTTAAGTTGGGAAGACGACATCCTTCTAGGGCACAAAACACACAGCTGGGAATACCTCCCTTTCGCCGGAGATCAAAGATTGCTCCGCTGGGGATTACTTGAATAAGATTTACTGGGAAACTATCCCACACTCTCTCTGCTGAGGACGAGAAATAACCTTCTCGGGAAATTATCTACCCTACAAGGAAAAAGCCTACTCCGCTAGGGGAGAGTATCTTCCTGGGGATGAAGCAATGAGGGGAACACATCACCCTCTGCTTAGGGAGTGAATCATCAACTTAAGCTCTAAGGGGAGATGTGTCCAAGGCCCGGACTCTGTAAGGAAACAGAAGTCTGCACTTGCTCCGGCGTTGGGGAAATAACCCAAATTTGCCTTCAATCCCAACCTACTAGGGATAAGCACATACCGTCACTGCTGGGGACACGTGTACACGCTCCACTTACTAGGGATGGCTCTACTCTGCCGGGGACGTCAATCTTGACTTGTTGAGAAAAATCCTGCAGCATCAAACCTACTGGGAATAAGTATATACACTCATCCTACGCATCTTTCTTGTGGAAACTGACCCTTACTGGGGGATAGGATAACACGTACTCAGACTGCTGAGACTAGATGCACAAACTCCACCTGCTGCAATCTCAAAATGCCAGGACGAAACTAGTCTCTAGTTGCATATTATAGCTGGTGAGATACTTATGACCTAACAACACCACCCTGGGGAATACAGAATCGAGCCTCGTGTTGGGGAGTGTGATAACATGAACCATTGGAAATGTTTGTGCCAAGATGGGCCTTTTGGTTTAGGAACGAAACCAGGTTTATGGCGATTGGATTTTCTGATTACAATGCTCTGACAGGTAACAGGTTTAAGCAGTGGGATAACGGTCTAATGACAACGAGGCTTTTTTAGAAGATTAAGGTTATCGATAAGGTGATGGCATGATTCCCCACTCAAACTCTTGCTGACGAGAATGAACTCGCTTGAGTAACTGCCCCAGTGTAGTTCAACTTGCCCCAGTCTGACCTTTGGGACAGTTCATCTTGAAAAGAAAAGCTTTCCATGAGACGACCCCGAGATGGCCCGCCCCAGAATCTGTACCATGAAAAGATTCGTCTCTGGTTGACTAACTCTGATAAGCTCTGAAAATATGGAGAGGAACAGTTCCTTTGTTTCCAATTTTTCCCCAGCCTGTGGGATTTTCTGCAAAAATCTTCCTCGAAAGGAAACATGAAATTTTTGTACCCTGCTGGTTTTGACAAGAACAACTTCGGCATTCTGGACTTTGAAGAGGCACTGCAAGTTAATCTTCTTCTGGATAAAAATAGCTCCCGTGTCTTTGGGGTGGCTTGCCCCAGCCTTGCAATGACTTTGCCCCTGACTGACTTCGAGAGATTTATCGAATCTCGACCTGACTGCCCTAGATCAATTGACTTTAAGTTGGCTGACTCCCATGATATGATCATTTGATATAGCTTGCCCCGGTTTAAACGGAGTACTCGGGAGATCTGCATTCTATCCTGATCAAACTTTCGACTGTGGAAACTCTCTTGATGTCAAGTGCTTACTCGCAAGTAAAACAAATTGTTTTGCATAAAAGATATATTAATGCAATGCATATGACAACTTTGAAATCCAAGTCTGTTCACTGGAAAAAAAGTCGTGACATATAGCGAACGAATCACTCATCAGAATTTCGACATTAAAACCAACATGGTAAGAGGAACCCTTTTAGGAGTTAGTTTCGATGCGATCTTTACCGAAGTATGCTTTCGAAACAACTCTACTTCAATTAGGACTTTTGAAGGTTGTAACGTGGTCAGGTTCACGGTTTGAAAGAAAGGATATAAAAGCTCAAAGTTTATTTTAACCCACCCATTCTCCTTGATGTTCTCCAATCCTACGTTCAGCTAATTCGACACAAGCGCTCACCTCTTAAAGGTTGAGTGACAAGAGTGATGGTTCAGGAAACCACAAATTTTCGGAGTGACAGTCACTCGCTTTTTGTGTTTTGGTGCCTGGAGTCACACGACTTGTTCTTCTTAATTTTTCGATTTCCCAATTTTTTCTTGGACTGGTTCTTTTGAGCTTCTTTTGATTTCAAAGTCCAGCGGGATGCCCTAATTTTTTCCTAAGCCGCTTGTTCTCAAGTTATCGGCTTAGCAAGCTTCTTCCTTTGATTTTTTTCCTTTTTTCTTTATCTTCTTTTTTCGAAACAAATCGTGTGACACCAGCTTGTCTGTGATGAAGGGATTGCGATTTTTTCACTCCTTGGTTGGTAATGGATAACCACTGTGGTTTTTTAGGCATGACCTATAGAGGTGTGACTGATCCTCGAACGGGAACACTTCTTTTGCAATTTGGACGCTTGGTCAAATTAACTGACACCTACCCTGCCCCAGATTAAGATTGAGGGTTTTTTCATTTTTCAGAAAGAAACTCCTACTACTAGGCTCAAAGGGGTTGACAAGGGATTATCATCCTTATATATCTGGTGTTTAGGAATTTGAAACAATGCATGTACATCATCAGCAGGTTTTATTCAAAAGCATACAATCAGAAGCTTTGTGTCTTTCAATTTCGTCATTCTCCCCCGATTCTGCTTAAACAAGCGTTTGACATCAATAAAAAGCAATTAGTGAACACGAATGGATTTAATCAAAAACATGCATATTCATTTCATTATCATTATCAATTGAAAACAACAAGTTTTACAAATGAAATTTGCACTTAAACATGAAAGAAACTACAAATGCAAAGCAATGACATGATAAAACAAAGATTGCCAGCTTCTGGGAACCGGGATTTCACATCTGGACTTGCTGTTGAATCAGCCATCTTCAGAATTGCTCATCAAAGTTAATCTGGTACTCTTCTGAACCTCTGCCCTCGGTGAACTCTTCCATACTATGAACCGACGGACCCACATGGTTGGATGAAGGCAGATTGTTGATCTGGATACCCTGAGGTGTGACTGAGAACATGTTGGAGTCAAGCAGAGTCTGAATCTTGCTCCTCAGCACCTTACAATCTTCGGTTGCATGCCCTTGTGCCCCAGCATGGTACTCACATCGGGCGTTGACATCAAAATCGGGAGGATACGGTGGAATCTCTGGATTAATCTTCTTCGGCACTATCAATCCACCTCTGACCAGGACCTGGCACATTTGACTGTACGACACTGGAAGCTGGGTGAAATGCCTTTGTGGCTTCCTTGGTCTTTGTCAGGCGTGCTACCACGGCTGATGACGGTACGATCGTTGACTCTGGAGGGGAAATGATATCTGAAGCACAGACCCAAAGGATTGTTGACTCTGAAAAATTGAAACGTCTGGAGATTGAGTCTGAGATATCAGGGACTCCCTTTGTTTAGATACTTTCATCCTCAGGCTTGGCCTAGGAACAGGCAACAGCTGTGGGTGTGGAGATTCTGAGGTCATAGACTCTAAGACAAAATCCTGACCTAAAACAGCTTCAGGGGAAAGAGCAGGAACATCCACCTCTTTTGCAATAAATGAAATAAGGCCACCTGGTATGCTTACGCTGCCTGGCACGAACTTGACTGCCTTTGAATCAATTAGATCCTGAACTTGGTGCTTAAAAGCTTTGCAATTCTCCACATCATGCCCCGGTGCCCGGAATGGAAATCACAAAGAACAGTCACATCATAGTCGGGTGGTAGCTTGTCAGGCAACGGAGACAGAGCCCGAAGTTCGACCAATCGAAGTTGAAGCAAGAGTTGCAACAACTAAGCATAAGTCATGGGGATCTGATCGAAGATTCTGTCAAGTTGTTTCGTCCTTTGGACATATCTCCTAACTATAGGATTGCCTTGAGGAACAGAAGGTGGATGCTAACGGGAAAATCCTTGAGCCTCAGATTATGCAGAAGATCTTTGGGGCACATCACGCTTTGGGAAAGATTCCACAGACAACGGTGGAACAAGCGTCTCTGCTGCAGCTTCAGGCGCTTGGTCGCCTTCCTTTCTGAGCACATTTCTTATCACTTCTGTGATCAGGTCCATCTGAGTCTTCAGCTGATGAACCTCCTCCCTAAGCATCTTCTGGTCCTGCCACAAATCTTGCATATCCACCATGAATTGTCCCATCTGGCTTCAGACTTCCCCCAACTCCGCTTGCATCTGTTCCATAGCCATCTTCTGTCTTCTCTACAGGTTAAAGTCTGAAATTCTGAAGAAAAATCGGATCAGGATCACGAAACCCAGCCTCGAACACCTGCTATGCAAATGAAATACAAATGTCATGTTCTAGTATTTCCAAGGAATCTGTCTGCTCTGATTCATGTTTTACACAGACGAACCACAAGAAAAAGATTTAATGCTAAAAAGGCGAGTCTCAGAGTTAAGATCCTTGGAAATACAAGAACATGTATATCAAAATGAAAACATGTTATGATGATGCAGATGCAAAGACAAGGATCAAAATTGTTGTGTTGCTGATTGAGAAGAACCAGCACTCCGCTTTGACAAGAATATAGCACTGATAATTAGGACCCACTGTGTCAAGATCAAAAGTTCGCACCAACGAGAAAACCGGGTAGGTAGGAGGTAAAGGTTTCCTTCATAACCCTCCCAACTCATAGGTATGAACCTATCACTGACAAGGTACGACATCCTATGCGGTCATCAGCGTCACAGAATTTCGAGAAACGATGATACGTTCACCATTTCTGGTTTGGCATCATAGTCTAACGAAACGGCCTCACTTAGCTGACTTCCAAATGATCGGTTCCCAGAGTCGACAATCCTTAGAGACAAAATCCCCTCAAGCCCAAAGGGCCGGAAAAGAAGTCATCCAAGAGAATCTCGTCTGAGCGCGAATATCGTGGGAACTAGTGCATGCCAAACATACAGGTTCACCACTACTTTCCACTTCTAATGCTATATTTGTACTCAAGCCTGGGTTTTGGCTTATCTCTCAATGGAACATTCCCCCCCAACAGCACAGCAAAACTGATATATACAATGCTGAAAGTAAAATTCGATAAAGTACAACACGTATACACACCCAAGAGATAAAAAAACAAGCGCTAGGATTGAATAGCATAGGGAACCAACACAGTCCCCAGCAGAGTCGCCAGCTGCTGGGGAGCCCAGACGGCTAGGAAACAAAACAAAGCGAGACTGCAAACGCTTGTCCCAAACAGAGTCGCCAGTTGTCGCATCGCTGCAAAGAGGGGTTGGAAATGACAGAAGAGGCGCCACCGTTTGTTATTTATCCCAAAAGAGGGAAAGTAAACGATCAGAGAAAACCTACGGAAAAGGGGAAAGACAGGTCATCACAACCATATCTCGGGTTCGAGAGTCGGTTACGCAAGGGGAAGGTATTAGCACCCATCACTTCCGTCGTACTCGACGGGATCCACGCTTGTTGTCTATCTAAAAGGGTGTTTACTATCTAAGCTACAGCTCAAGGACAAAAGAAAAGAAAAAAAGACTCGATAGAGCATCACCGCTCTATGCCTACGTATTCCCTCGTGCAATGGGAAAGCCAGAGTCAACGTAGTTCGGCTAACTACAGGTGGAAAGGTGGGGAAGGTTGCTCGCCAAGACATCGTCGTCTTGTGCCTACGTATCCTCGTCTGGTACGTGAAATCAGCGCAAACGTAGTTCGGGCTAACGAGAACACCGGTTGGCTCAGAATGTTTTAGGCACGAGTAGGGTTAAACCTCTGTTCTAGCAGTTAGGGACGATGCATGTTTGCGGTAGAACCAAAGCTTAACAATACTCTTTTTTCTGAAAATGGTTTCAATTAAGATCCCGAAGGATAAAATGATTTGAAGTTTGCTTTTGTATTTTTTTAGAGAAGAAGTGCATTGATTAGTGTTTGTAATTCATGTTGCACTAAAGACTATGACCTAGGAGCGAATGCGTTGCATATCGTCCAAAGGACATACGCTAAACACTCTAGATAATTGAGAGGAGACCCCCCAATCACCATTTCCCAAGTACTTAAGGCTCGTAACGTACAACCATCCTTAACATTTATTAGATTTTTTGAAAGTGTTTGAAGATGAGAAGAGAAGACACTCTAAAGGGAGACTAAGACTCAACCTAATGTTCTCATACAAAATGCACCTATGATTGGGATGAAAAGGGAATGCTACCTAATGTTATCATGCATGGTTTCAATCCTAATGTCTATCATAATCCATCTTAAACAAGAAGGATTAGAGGTCCTAAGGGAACATGGCAAAGGAATACAAAACAAGACGAAGACGAAAGCAAGCACAAATGAGAGAAGAAAAGAATGCAAACATGCAATGCAACACAAAGATGAAGAGGGAGGAAAAAGGTGTGGGGTAACAACCACCACAAGCACATCTCAACCTCTTAAAGCAAATAAGAACATGCAAAACAAATATGAGAAGAGAGGGAGGAACAAAGTGTGGGGCAGTAGCCGCCACAAGCACATCTCAACCTCAAGCAATGCAAGCAAAGGCAACAATGCAAATGGTCATCATTTTGAACCACATCCATAAGCATGCATTCAAATGGAAATCGAAATGTGCGTCAAAGAAATCATGATTAAACAATCAATAATAGCGACATATATCCAAAATATCTCACTCCTAATGCATCTTACTGATCCATGAGAATTCGAAGTGAAATGACATCAAAACGAGCATGAAAAACAGCAAAACAGGCCTGCTGGCACAGTGTTAATCGATTAACACCAGGGGTTAATCGATTAACCACTTAAAAATGTTAGAAAATTTGAATATTTTCATTGGTTTAACCGATTAACCAATTGGTTAACCAATTAACACTGTGTCAACAGCAGAAAAAAGCAGTTCAGAAGCACTTTTCAGCAACTTATCCAATGTGCAATCATTCCAATGATCATACAATCAATTAAGCACGAAATTAAACCAGAAATCAATGATCTAATAAATATGTAAACACATTTAAACAACAAGATCACAATCACACGGATCGAATCAACCAAAAGTCAATCAAAAATGAAGATCCACATCGAATATGCAAAATAAGCTCGAAATAGCGACGGATCCAGAATTCCAACCTACGAAGCGGAGAATTTCTTCGTTAATTGTTGATTCAACTCCAATTGAGCATATCCAAGCTAGAAATCCGAAATTCCTTTAAGATCCAAGTGTATTCTTGTAGTAGAAGTGATGATCAACCAAATTAAGCAAGATCCACTCAAATAAGCTACTCCAAACCAACTCCAAAATTCAGATCCAAACTTGCACGAAAATTGAATGGAAAAATGGAGATGATGATGATGAAGGATAAAGGTTTATCTCTTAGAAATCAATGATTCCAATGGAGAATCAAAGAATTCAAGGTGAGAAGTGTAACACCCCAAATTTAATTGGAGTATTTTAATTAATTATTTAATTAAGAATATTCGTTTTCGGTGATTTTCGGGGTGGTTGGTGAATTATTAAGAAAATGTGCATTTTTGGGTATTTATTTAATTAATAGCATATAATATTAATTTATTAGTATTATTATTAATTAAATTGAAATAAGGGAAATAAGGGTAATTTGGGCGATTGGAGGAGTTAGTGAGGATATTATTGGAAAAGCCCAAATTGTGAGATTTAACAAAATAGAATTCTGAAAGGAAAAGGAAGTTCATTTTGTGTTAACCGTGGAATTGTGGTCAGAGCTCTGAAGAAAGGTCGGAAGCAGAAATCCCAAGTGATCGTGAAAAGCTGCAGATTCAACTAAGGTATGTGGAGTATTGTTTTTCATAGTTTTCTATGTATGATTTTCGGTGTGTTTATGGTTGATTTAAAATTTAAGGTATTTAGGGTTGGTTGTGGGGAAATAGGGAAATTGGTGATAAGGCTTTGAGGTTATGGTTAATGGTATGTAACACTTAATATTGATATGAGAAAGGAAACCTTAGGCCTTTGTGGCCAAAACCTTAAATCGTTATATGTATGCCCATATGGGATAGAATATTTGATATTTGAAATTACGACACCTTCGGAGCAATTGTAAGGAAATTGACGGTAGACCCTGGAGGTTAGTGGTTAGTATTCTTGACCCTTTGCATGTTTATTTAGGTATGTGTAAGATGAGAAATAATAATTT
Source organism: Lathyrus sativus (assembly GCA_963859935.3). Lineage (NCBI taxonomy): Eukaryota > Viridiplantae > Streptophyta > Magnoliopsida > Fabales > Fabaceae > Lathyrus > Lathyrus sativus. Next base: position 5,059 of record CAWUDS030006194.1, on the reverse strand, counting down.
TTGCCTTCGTGGCCAAAATCTTGGATAGTGATATGTTTGACCCTTTAGGGATAGGAATCTTCATATGTGAGTAACTCTGAAGTACTCAGAGTAGTTGCAGGAAATAGTGTTTTAGACGTTGCAAATGTTGCCAGAGGAGCCTAATAAACCATAGAAGTTGTGTTGTTATTGTCGTATAACCTTAGAAATGTTTTAGTGATGTTTTGGGTACGTTGAGTGAGTGATTCGTAAGAATAATTGAGTAAAAGTCAGTTCCGGAGCGTAACAACGTCTTTCTGTTCGTCACGACTGTTCATGTTTTTGGTCGAAATTGTTTTGGACGTAACTTTTGATCCGTAAGTCCGTTTTGACCACCGTTCGAAGCGTTGGAAAGCTAATAAACAGAGATATAATATAGTATAGATAAGGGAATTTTTTTCCCAATGTTTTTATATCTAATTATGTTTGAGAAGTCAATTGTGTATATGTTCTATTAATGAATCATGTTCTGGTTCAAGTATGTCTTGATGTTTTGATGCTGCGATTTTCCTGATGAATTTACCATGAGGGTAACTGTGATAATATGATGAATTAACATGAGTAGAACCGTGAAGTTTATGTGATTGATAGGCGATAGTATGGGGATTACCGTGAGTATAACTTGATAAATTAATATGAGATGGTATGAGAGTAGTACTATGAATTAATATGGGGTAATATGAGATTAAAATGACTATGAGCTAATATGTGATTTATACGGGATTATATGATGACATGATGTGTGAGATTAATTAATATGATGGACTATGATGATATGTTGTATGATGAATAATATGATGAATTATGATGGTATGATGTATGATGATTAATGTGATGAAATATGATGATATGTTGTATAATGATGATTACCGTGATGAGATATGATAACATGATTTATGATGATGAATATGACGATGAGATATGACGTGTAATGATGATGAATATGATGAATGATGATGCATCATATGCTGTTATTATGAGGATTGTTGTGAAGTGTGCATCATGCATTCATGTGCATCCGGACTTCGGTTTAGGACCTTGATTACTTTGACTTCAATCCCACTGTGTGGATGTGAAGTATTTTGATGTGCTCTGATCCTATTGATGGGGATCTATGGAGGGGTTGATGGCCTAGTGTCCATCGAGCTATGATGATTGGTACCACATGCATTGAGTCTATGTTGCATTTGCATTTATGAGCCTTGGTGTTATAATTATGACATTGTGGACTTTGAGGCATAATTGAAGAATATCAATGTGTTGAATATAACTATGAGTAATATTAGAGGTGGCAATTAAATCCATTAAGGCAAAATCCATCCAATCCATCCATCAAAAAATCCATCCAATCCATCCACCACACAAAAAATAAGTTAATGGATTGGATTAAATCCATCCATTTATATGCATGGATGGATTCAATCCATCCATTTATATGCATGGATTGATTCAATCCATCCAACATATTTTAAGGATCCAATGGATTATTTTTATTTTCGTTAGATTTATTTTTTTAAAATTAGATTTTTTTTAAAATAATTAAAAAACTATATTTTTTTTCTGAAAAATTCTTTTTAATTTTTTTGAAAAAAAATCTGTTTTTTTTTTCAGAACAAAAAACTGATTTGTTTTTCGAAAAAAAAAATCGACTTTTTTTTTTGGAAAAAAAAATCAGTTTTTTTTCAGAATAAAAAAACTGATTTGTTTTTCGAAAAAAAAAAATTTCTCGAAAAAAAAGCCGACTTTTTTTTTGGAAAAAAAATCAGTTTTTTTTCAGAATAAAAAACTGATTTGTTTTTCGAAAAAAAAACCGACTTTTTTTTTGGAAAAAAATCGTTTTTTTTTTTCAGAATAAAAAACTGATTTGTTTTTCGAAAAAAAAATTTCGAAAAAAAAAACCGACTTTTTTTTTGGAAAAAAAATCAATTTTTTTCTGAAAAATCGGTTTTTTTTTTCAGAATAAAAAACTGATTTGTTTTTCGAAAAAAAATAAAATTTTTTCTCAAAAAAAAACCGACTTTTTTTTTTTGGAAAAAAAATCGGTTTTTTTTTTTCAGAATAAAAAAACTAATTTGTTTTTGAAAAAAAAAATTATTTTTACGAATTAAAAAAGAAGTTGGATGGATGGATATCCATCCATTAAAAATATGTTAATGGATGGATTGGATGGATTTTATTCTTAATGGATGGATCGGATTGGATAATTTTAATAAAAATTTTAGTGGATTTTAATGGACTAATGGATTGTTTTAATCCATCCATTAGCAATCCAATCCATATCCATCCAATCCATCCATTTTGCCACCCCTAAGTAATATGTCGTTTATGCATTAATTGTTATACATTGATTATTATGAATTGTCTTACTCACCCTACCTGTTTGAATGTTACCTCCACGTGGGTAACGTGCAGATGAGCAAGTTTAGCCGTGGACGTCGTCGAGGAGTATTTTGAAGTTTTAGATTCGTTAGCCTTTATGGTTAATTTAGAGGGTCTTGCTCTGATATGTAACATCGGGTTGGGTTCTTTGAGTTGATTGTATATCATTGGGTTATTTTACTGATGTTCCCTTATGAGGAAAACATTGAGTTATGTTTTGAGTTCCGCTATATATGATGTTTTGAGGTATTTTAAGAAAACCCATGTGTTACGGAGTATTGACCAATTTTGTTGACTTTGAGAAATGTATGCCCTTTTGTGGCTTTTTAATGAAAGTTAATATTTTACTCTGAGATTCGTGTTATTTTCCCGTAATATCTAAGAGGTAGAATAAGGGTGTTACATTAGTGGTATCAGAGCAGGTCGGTCCGTCCGGCCAAGTTGTCTAATGTTGTTGTTCCCTGGTATGCGACATGTGTGTGAAAACACTGTCGGTACATGTTTGTTGTCTAACCTTTGTCTGCAGAAGTGGGAATGAAACAAGTGGGGGAGAAGTTGTGCTTCTCCAGGATGCTGCAAGCGTGGAGTTGTAGCTCACTGGGTGGTTGAACGCTCTTATAATTGGTAAAGATGGTTTATACCCCATCATGATTTTCGGCTGTCTATTGACAAATTGAGGAACTGATCAGCCTTAATCTGTTGTTGATAGTAGTTGGGATTATGTTGGATGGGATAGACGTGTCTTGCAAGCTTGAATGGCGTGGGCAGTGATTTGTTTTGAGTTAAGCTGAGTGCTTAAGAATTGCTTTGATGAGTCGTGCGAGAAGGTAATGAGATTTTTATTTTGATGGAAACTTTGAGTGTTAATGAAAGTGGGGAAGTTGGTGGTTTGCCAATTAATTGTTATTGTCCGGAGTTTTTCCTGATGAGATAAGTGATTTACCGCCGGAATGTGAAGTGGAGTTGTGATTGGCTATGTTACGGAAACTAGTCTGATATTGAGAGCTCTATATTATATGTCTGTTTGAATGGTCGATGAATTAAATTAATTGAGTAGTTTTGAGACTTGTGTCTGGTGTGTGTGCTAAGGCAGCAGATGGTGAGGTCGAGTACATGGTGGACAATGATTTCTGGTGATTGTGAGAAGAGGTCGGGCGGTGGAATGCAATATTGGTGTACTTGAGGTTTAAAATATTTCAAAATTGAAAATGTGTTGGATGGCTTCCTAAGTGTGAAATTGGATGTTGTACGTTAAATTTCAAGGTTGCAGCTTTTTACGGAATCGAAATCGGAGATACGGAAGTCATTCAACGGTCGAAAATAGAATTTGGACTGTCATGTTCGCCGAGCGTTCGCCTAGCGAAAGGTCCTGGGCAGAAGAATGTTGTTTTCGTATTTTTGTCATAGCGGGAGAACCGTAATTCGGAATGGCGCACTCTATGTGATGGTGAAGTAGTGATATGGAATTAAGTTATTTATTGATGGACTATATTCGGATTTTGTAGTAAATGCAGAAAGTGTGGTTCGTGTTCCCGCCATAACTCACGAATTGAGTGTCCGTTTGGCATGGGATTTTCCATACTCAGTTGAGCGAGTCAATGGTTGTGTTAATCGATGATATTTTGATGTATTCAAATAGTATAGAGGATCATGTTGAACATCGGTAACATGAGTTATCAGTGTTGGAGAAGAAGCGGTTATATGCCACTGTGAAGAGAGTTTCAAAGAGTTTTTGGGAGAGCTGTCAACAGCTTGTGTGTTGATTTTTTCCGAATCCGACCGAACTATTTGTTGTGTTTTGTGATACTTTATTGATAAGATTGGGAGGTATGTTAAGTGCAACATCAGCGAGTTTTAGTTATGCTTTAAGGAAACTTAAAGTACATAAGAGGAAATAATTGGGACTTCTTAAGGATTATGGTTTTGGATTGAATTACCATTCGGGTAAAGCAAACGTGGTAGCTAATGCATCGATTTGGAAATCTTTGTATATACTGATATTGATGGTAAAAAAGTTAGAACTGATTGGACAATTTCGTGATGTGAGCTTGGGTTGTGAAGAAACTTCTTATGGAGTTAAGCTTAGTATGGTGGAGCTACTAGTGGTATTCTTGATGAGATTCGAGAAGGTCAAGAATCTGGTTTGAGTTGGTAAATTGGTTGAATTTGATGAATTAAAGTCGAAGGGTCGAATTGCAGATTGATGAAAATGGTATCAGGAGATGTCATGATAGAGTTTGTGTTTCAGATATTGTTGAGTTGGGATAAGAGTATTCTTGAGGAAGGACATTTAAGTGGATTGAGTATCCGTCCCGGTGCTATGAAGATGTAACCGAATTTGAGGAAATTGGTTAGTGGCCATAGATGGAGAGAGAAGTGGTTGAAGTTGTGTATGCTGGTTAGGCTTGTGGAAAGTCGAAGTTTGAACATCAGAGACTGTTGGACCTGATGCAACTGTGAATATTTCTGAATGGAAGGGGATAGTATTTCTATGGATTTTGTGTCGGGTTGCCGAAGACTGTGAGATGAATATGATTCGCTTTGGGAATGATGGATGGATTGATTAGCTCAGCTCATCTCTTACTAATGAGGAGTAATCGTTCTATGTTGAAGCTAACTATGATGTATATTGAGGAAGTTGTGAGGTTGTATGAGATACCGT
>CAWUDS030006193.1:7500-15000 GCA_963859935.3 Lathyrus sativus | reverse complement strand
GGTCTGCAGTGCTTGGTTGATACGGCTGATAGAATTTGCCAAGGGTGGTCCACCCGGTGTATTGCCATTCACCCCAGCCTTGGTTATTCTCCTCATCCTCATTTTCCTGTTGGTTTGAGTAGGCAGACCAGTTATTGTGTTGATTGTCATCTTGATATGTTTGTTGATAGTTTTCAGAAGGCACGTATGGTTGATGACCTTCATTAATATCGTGGTCCAGCTGAGTCTCATCAGCGGTTTCTTGTGCCTCTCCTGCATTGTCACCTTGATTGTCTTCATCTTCACTTGAGCTTCCTTCTGCTTCTTCATCTTCTCCACCCTCTGACTCATCAGCACTTTCTTCACTCGAGGAGGCAGCTGCAGCCATGGTTGAGCGCCGATAAAATCTGTACTTTTTGAGCGACTGATCCCACACATATCCCATCATAGCAAAGACCTTTGAACTGAACTCTTTATCGGAAGAAATTGGAGTATACGGAAAAGACGGGTAATTGATACCTGCAGAGTTTAAAGCTTCCTGAATGAATGAGCCATAGGCGAGCGCGGTGCCTCGCTTGGAGTCTCTTAGTTCATACATCCGGCTTGTAATATAGTACGGCCAGTTAATTTTAATGCCGTGACCTAGTATATGAATGAGATGCACTTCAGCTTGTTCGACTCTTGACAAACCACCTTGTTTAGGCCGCAGAATGCGCGCCACAATCCATTGAAGGATCCTTGGAGATGATCTGAGTTTTCCGGATGTGACGGACCTCGGAAAAGCCGCACTGTTTACAATGTGCTCCGGATAAGGCCTCTTGAGCATATTATTCAGTGCTTTGTTATACTCATAACCTTCAAGAGTTTTAGAATCGGTCACTTCGGCTAGGGGAGGTTCACCATCCTCTACAGACATATCAAAATACTTACTCCAGAATTCAGTATTTACAGTCACTTGAGTTGTTCCAATATGGGAATGAAAGTTTTCTCCGTGAAATTTATCATTCAATTCAGAGTAAAAGACACGCACCAGATCTTCGCTATATTGTACATTGCATTCAACAAATCGTTCAACACCATGATAAGTAAGAAAGTTCATGAACTCACCCAGATGCATGCGTTCAGCAACCAGTTCATAGAAGGCGTGTTGTCGAACCACTTTCCTCTTACCAATGTCTTTGTTAAAGTTTTCCCGACGAGACGGATGAACCAGGGATTCTGCAGTGATTGGCACTGTTCCGGAGGTTGACCCTCTTGATCTCTTTCTTGTAGGTCTAGAGGAAGAAGCCATGGGTATAGTTTTGTGGGTACAAGGAACTCTTTACCAATGTGATGGAGAATGAAGAGTTTTGAGATGAAGGATTTTGAATTTTGAGAAGAAGGAGAGAGATAACCCTTGTTTAATGTAAGGATTAGGGTTTGATTGGAAAATGTGAGGAGATGAAGAGAGTTAGTAGGGGTAGTAGGTGTGGGTTTCTAGTAATGAAGATAAATGCAAGTGTAACTGCCCAAAAAAAACTGAACCGTCAAGTAATCAGGAAAACTGGGTTTTTGCGCGAGCCGTCGACGGTAGCTTCTGCATGCGTCGACGCATGCTTCAGATTTTTCACCAGATACAAAAGTTAACAGGGTGCGCCGACCGCTGCCCTGTTATGGTCGACTCAATATGCAACAAACAGCAGATTTTTGTATTTTACCATATTCAGAGGTACATGCTATGTAAAAATGATGTCATGACATATAAGAAAAAAAATATCTATATACATATGCAGTAGATGTCATACAAATTTAGCGTAGTATAAGCGATATGATTTGAGATCAACAGGATTATCAAACAAAGAGAGAGAGAAAGAACAATATCACCTTGATGCCTGATTTGCTTGATACACAACATACTTATACTTACACGAATATCAAATTGTTAGAAGTACAACAGCATGATTATTTGAATGAAATAAGATAACATCAGCAAATATTATTCCCGTTCCGAAATGTCGAGGATGCCAAGTTCTCGGCGGATATGAAAGAAAGGTTCCGTTGCTAGCGGCTTTGTGAAAATGTCCGCTAGTTGGTTTTTAGTGTCAACGTGTTCAAATACAACATCACCTTTCTCAACATGGTCCCTAAGAAAATGGTGTCGAATTTCTATATGTTTAGTGCGAGAGTGTAATACGGGATTTTTGGTAAGGTTAATAGCGCTAGTGTTGTCACATAGGATAGGAATACGTTCAAGTTTAAGATTGAAATCTAGTAGTTGTTGCTTAATCCACAGAATTTGAGCACAACAACTACCAGCGGCAACGTATTCCGCCTCGGCCGTTGATAAAGCAACTGAAACTTGTTTCTTGCTATGCCAACTAACCAAGGAGTTTGAAAACAAATGACATGTACCACTAGTGCTTTTCCTATCCGATTTGCACCCGGCAAAGTCGGAATCGGAGTAACCTACCAACGAGCAATCACTACCCTTAGAATACCACAATCCATACTTCGGGGTACCTGACAGGTATCGAAGAATTCGTTTAACAGCTTTTAGGTGGGATTCTTTGGGACATGATTGGTATCGTGCACACATGCACACACTAAACATAATATCAGGACGTGACGCAGTAAGATAGAGAAGTGAACCAATCATACCTCTATATCGTTTTACCTCTACGTCCTTGCCATTTTCATCTTTATCCAAATTTACGCATGTAGGCATTGGGGTGTCTATGGCCTTGGATTTTGCCATGTCAAATCTCTTGATCAAGTCCAAACAATATTTTGTTTGGCTCACGAATGTCCCTTCTTGGAGTTGTTTAATTTGCAGGCCGAGGAAGTATGTGAGCTCCCCCATCATACTCATCTCGAATTCGCCCTGCATGAGGTCAGAAAACTCTCTCACGAGATTCATGTTAGTGGATCCAAATATAATATCGTCAACATAGATTTGCACCAAAATCAAGTGCTTTCCTTGACGTTTAATGAAGAGTGTAGTGTCAACCTTTCCTCGTGAGTACCCCTGATTAAGTAAAAACTTACTTAGTCGCTCATACCAAGCTCTAGGAGCTTGTTTGAGACCATATAAAGCTCTTTTTAACTTGTAAACATGTTCAGGGTATTCATGAGATTCAAAACCGGGAGGTTGAGACACATATACTTCTTCATTTATGTGACCGTTAAGGAACGCACTTTTAACATCCATTTGAAATAACTTAAAATCCTTTGCACATGCAAAGGCGAGTAAAAGGCGTATAGCCTCGAGTCGGGCAACCGGCGCATAAGTTTCCTCATAGTCGATGCCTTCCTCTTGGTTATACCCTTGAGCGACCAATCTCGCTTTATTACGGGTTATTACCCCGTTTTCGTCCAACTTGTTCCTAAACACCCATCGGGTGCCGATTACTCGATGGCCTCGCGGAGGAGGGACAAGGTCCCATACCTCGTTTCTTTTAAACTGATTTAGTTCCTCTTGCATCGATAAAAACCAGTGCTCATCGAGTAGGGCCTCTTTGGGGTTTTTAGGCTCTATTTGTGAAACGAAAGCGAAGTGATAACAAAAGTTACTTAGCTTAGATCGAGTGGTGACTCCCTTTGTGATGTCTCCGAGAATATTGTCAATTGGATGATCTTTACACGACTTCCAAGCTTGAGGGAGATCATCGTTTGTAGGCGGATGAGCTTCCTCAGTTACCTCATGGTGTGCATCCTTATCCTCCTCAATTTTGACTCTATCGGGTTGATCAATCCCCGTTTCGCCACCTTTGAGTATGTCTTCTGTGGATGTACCTGCACCATGAACAACACTATCCTTTCCGACATTTCTCGGATAGGACTCATCAAACGTAACGTGCACAGACTCTTCAACAGCTAGTAATCTTTTATTATAAATCCTATATGCTTTACTTGATTGCGAGTACCCTAGAAAAATGCCTTCATCGGCTTTTGAATCAAACTTGCCCAAGTTTTCCTTTCCATTGTTTAATACAAAGCACTTGCATCCAAAAACATGAAGGTGAGAAACATTAGGCTTTCGCCCTTTTAAAAGTTCATACGGAGTTTTGTTTAGAATGGGGCGGATGAGTACCCTATTCAAAACATAACATGCCGTACTAATGGCGTCGGCCCAAAAGTATTTTGGTAAACCACTATCATTAATCATTGTTCTTCCCAATTCTTCTAAAATTCTGTTTTTACGCTCCACAACCCCATTTTGTTGAGGAGTTCGTGGAGCCGAGAAGTTATGATCGATGCCATGGTTACCGCAATATTCTTCAAATAAATGATTTTCAAATTCACCTCCGTGGTCACTTCTTATTGACACAATGTTTGTATTTAACTTATTTTGGGAGAGCTTGGCAAATCTCTCAAAAGCGGCAAACGTGTCACTTTTACTCACTAAGAAGATGGTCCAACAGAACCTAGAAAAGTCGTCCACTATTACGAATCCGTAATAGTTTCCTCCTAGACTTTTGATCCTAGACGGCCCAAACAAGTCCATATGAAGTAGTTCAAGAGGTCTCGTTGTTGAAATAATCTTTTTGGATTTAAAGGAGATCCTCGTTTGTTTTCCTTTTTGACAAGCATCACAAAGGTGATCCTTGGTGAACTTAATTTTGGGAAGTCCTAGTACTAGATCTTTTGAGACAATCTTATTGAGTAAGTCAAAGTTGACATGCGCTAAGCGCCTATGCCATAGCCATGAGTCTTCACTCATAGATATGAGACATTGATCGCTTGTTGTGGATACCACATTCAAGTCAAGCATATACACATTGTTTACTCTAAAACCAATAAACACATTCTTCTTATCACTTTCATGCACAATTTTGCAGCAATCTTTTGAAAAGGAAACATTGTAACCTTTGTCGCATAATTGGCTAATGCTAAGGAGATTATGTTTAAGGTTTTCGACAAGCAACACATCGGAAATTGTAGTAGAGGAGGGATTACCTATACTACCTTTACCTAGTATCGCTCCGCGGTTGTTATCACCGTATGTTACATACCCTTTCTTCTTAGCCACGAAGTCTATGAATAAGGATATGTCTCCAGACATGTGCCTTGAGCACCCACTATCAAGAACCCATCTTCTCTCGGTGGACTCGACACATTTCACCTGTCAAAATATAACTTAGAAAAGGGAGGTACCCAATGGCATATTGGGTCCTAATAGGTTAGCGACAAGACGGTTGCGTTTGGGCAACCATTGGTAGATGCCTTTAGGAACAAGAAATCTCCTAAATCGACATTTACCAATGGAGTGGCCTTTCTTGCAACAGTAAAAACATACAAAGTCGACATTAGAATCACTTTCACTTGCTTGATCCCTAATTACATATGCATATTTTTGATATGGGTTTATCATACTTTTTCTAAAATCCTTTTTATCGATTGCAAATGTAATTTTAGGTTCAAGTGCCTTGTCTAATTTGGCCTTAAGGTTTCTAACCTCACCTTGCCAAATATGACAAGTATCACAACCAAAGTTGAAAGGATTACTATTGTCCTTACAATCCGATTCATTATCTTTCACAATGGAAGCCTTAAGGTCCTCTAATTTCTTTTCGGACTCTAAGACTTTGTGCTCTAAATATGTAAAAATTCTTCTATTAGAAGCAAGTTTCTTAAAGGCTTCAGTTGCTTCCTTGTGTAAAACATCGAATGCGGTTTGTAATTCGGAATGAGACATATTAGATGACATATTATATCTAGAGTGACGTACCTGTTTCTTTTTCTTTTTCTGATTTGCGGAGAGACATAGATTCACGGACTCTTCTTCATCACTAGAGCTTTCATTAGAGGAGGAAGAATCACTGTCGCTTTCCCACGCGATGTACGCCCTCCTAGGCTTTGATGCTCTCTTATGTGACTTCGATTGTTCCTTTTCTTTTCCCTTGTTGTTCATTGGACAGTCCGGTTTGTAGTGACCGGGCTTTCCACATTTATAGCACGTTCCTCTAGTCTTTTTGCCTTTTTGATTGTCATCTTTGGAGAACCTTGATTGCCTTCGGAAATTTACCAGGTTCTTCTCCGAATGTTGGATGCCGTTCTTTCTCACGTACCGGTTATACCGTTTAACGAACAGCCCCATGTCCTCATTTATGTCTTCTTCTTCGTCGTCGCTTGAAGAATAATCACTTTGCTCTTTTGCTTTAGACTTCGAGGAAGAAGCCTTAAGAGCTATGGACTTCTTTTCACTCATCTTTACTTTGTCCTTCTTTTCTTTCCTTTCATGTTGGTCAAGACTCAAGAGTACCTGTTCATGCTCTTGTAGTTTGCCAAACAATGTAGTCAGGTCTAATACCGTAAGATCATTTGCCTCTTTGATGGCGGTCACTTTCGGCTGCCATTCCCTGCTAAGACATCTCAAAACTTTATTAGTAGCAAGATCATTGGAAATAGGTCTTCCTAGTGAATGTAATCTGTTTATGAGATGAGTAAATCTCTTTTGCATGTCAGCAATGGTTTCCCCTTGCTCCATGAAAAAGAGATCAAACTCTTGTATAAGAGTGTTGATACGAGCCAACTTAACATCGTTTGTCCCCTCATGGGCAATTTGTAGTGCATCCCACATAGTCTTAGCCGTAGGGCAATGGGATACACGGTAGTATTCATCTACACCTAATGAGGAGATTAGAATGTTCTTAGCTTTCCAATCGTAATTATACTTTCGCTCATCGTCGTCGGTCCATTGTGCTTCGGGCTTTGGCACAACTTCGTTATTCTCATTTGTCATGGTTATTTCAATCGGACCATTGAGAATAACGTTCCATATCTTTCTATCTATGGAATTAATGTGCACCCGCATACAGTCTTTCCAATAGCTATAATTTTCACCGTTAAAAACGGGAGCTCTATTGTACGCCCCTTTTGGTTCGTTAGCCATTATTCTATCAATGTTGTATTTGAAGCACCGGAGAACCGGAGCTCGTGATACCACTTGTTAGACTAAGGCACGGATCTAGAAGGGGGGGTTGAATAGATCCCTTTTAAAAATTTGAGTGGCGCTACCAATAGAATTGGTTTTCAAAATTGTTTTCAAATGCGGAAGCGGCCTTGGAAAATATAGTCTAAAACGAACAACTATTGGAGAGCCGGATATGCGTCAAGCAGATGAATTTAAGACGATAACGGATAGTAAATCACTACACACTTTTATGCAAAACTCAGATGTGATTCACTCGTACTATTTCCTTATTCCAGTGATCAAAAATTACACCAAAACTAGCAGCAAAATTAAGGCAATTTTAGTTCAGCACTTTTGTCGAACAGTTGGTGTGCACAAATACCTTAAATGATATTTGTGTTGAATGAGTGATTGAAAAAGCCTTAGTACAGTATTTCTATTGTACTTAGTAGTTAAAAAACAGTATTTCACCAACTCACTCAATCAATACTACAATTTGACAAAATCACTTATTCTAGAATCACTTAATTTTTAAGCTGTAATTGAAAATGCAGAAAATAAAGGAACACAAGATTTGATGAGGCAGTTCCCCCAGTCGTCCTCGCGTTGGGGTACGTCTGCCCTCAATT
>CAWUDS030006192.1:0-30000 GCA_963859935.3 Lathyrus sativus | reverse complement strand
TTCAAAGGAAGGAAGTTTAATTGGACTGAATCGGAATTTTTATTTTATGATTGATCAGTATAAACATCAACACCTTCGAATTGGATCAGTTTCTCCTGAACAAATAAGTGCTTGGGCAAAAAAAATCCTACCCAATGGAGAAATAGTTGGGGAGGTAACAAAACCCTATACTCTTCATTATAAAACCAATAAGCCTGAAAAAGGTGGATTATTTTGTGAAAGAATTTTTGGGCCTATAAAAAGTGGAATTTGTGCTTGTGGAAATTATCGAGTAATCGGAGATAAAAAAGACCAACCAAAATTTTGTGAAAAATGCGGAGTAGAATTTGTTGATTCTAGGATACGTAGATATCAAATGGGGTATATCCAATTAGCATGTCCTGTAACCCATGTGTGGTATTTGAAACGTCTTCCTAGTTATATCGCGAGCCTTTTAGATAAACCTCTTAAAGAATTAGAGAATCTAGTATACCGCGATGTGTGATTTGATAAAAATTCTTATTGTACAGATTTCGAATGATAAACTGTCATTCCAGTCAATTAAATGGGAATGTCCTATATCTGGCATGTCTCTTGGGATGAGTAACATGAAGCTCAGAATTCATGGGTGTATTGAATACTCCCCAATCAAAAAGGGAATTGGTCTATGGTCAATTCAGTAACAAATAACTATTTACTGTATGTACCTTGTGAAAAAAAAAAAAATACTTTTTTGTGGAATTCATTATTCCATCTCTTTTTTTTTTTTTAAAGAACTCAAATTATGTTCAAAGAATAAAATATATCATGATTGCAGAAGTTTATCTATCGCATATAGGCTTTAAGACATCGTGGCAGACCCGTCGAGGTGACGTCTTGACCTAAAAGATCGAACGGTATGATACATAGACAAAGAAATCTCTTATGAATTCGAGGATATTCCTTTTTTATTAAGAATTTCATTTTAGAGGATTCCTCGTTCGAAGGGAGGTAGACTACTCAAGAATTTTACATTTTATTTCTGTCTTAATTTCGAATTGGATAAAAAATTCAGAAAAAAAAGAAGAATGTATCAATGAAATGTTGCTTGGTCTTTATTGATAACTTGAGTAAAGAGTAAACCTTTTTGATTTTAGATTAGAGGTTTTCCAAAATTGGAAAGCGGAAACCCCTTTCTTTATCTTTAATTGTGTGCAAATACTTTAGCCGGATGAGAGGAAACCCTCATGTCCGATTTTAAAGGGGGCGATCCATCTTATTGGATCCTATCCAAATTTTTCTTTTGCTAGGCCCGTAGTTAAAAAACCAACTTTCTTACGATTACGAGGTTCATTCGAATATGAAATCCAATCCTGGAAAGACAGTATCCCACTCTTTTTTGATACTCAAGGTTTCGATACATTTCGAAATAGAGAAATTTCTAGTGGAGCGGGTGCTATACGACAACAATTAGTTGATCTGGATTTAAGAATTATTATGGATTCTTCGTTGCTAGAATGGAAAGAATTAGGAAAAGAGGGGTCCAATGACAAATGGAAAAATCAAAAAGTTCGAAGAAGAAAGAATTTTTTGGTTCGACGCATGGGATTAGCTAAGCATTTTCTCCTAACAAATATAGAACCAGAATGGATGGTTTTATGTCTCTTACCAGTTCTTCCTCCCGAATTGAGACCAATTATTCAAATAGATGGCGGTAAACTAATGAGTTCGGATATTAATAAACTCTATAAAATAGTTATCTTTCGGAACAATACTCTTATTGAGCTATTAAGAACAAGTGGATTTACACCAGCGGAATTAGTAATGTCTCAAGAAAAATTGGTACAAGAAGCCGTGGATGCACTTCTTGATAATGGAATCCGCGGACAACCGATGAGGGACGGTCATAAGAAAGTTTACAAATCGTTTTCCGATATAATTTCGGGCAAAGAGGGAAGATTTCGAGAGACTCTTCTTGGAAAACGAGTTGATTATTCGGGGCGTTCTGTTATTGTCGTAGGTCCATTACTTTCATTACATCGATGTGGATTGCCCCCCGAAATAGCAATAGAGCTATTTCAGACATTTCTAATTCGTGGTTTAATTCGAAACCATATTGCTTCGAACATAGGAGTTGCTAAGAGTCAAATCCGGGAAAAAGAACCAATTGTATGGGAAATACTTCACGAAGTTATGCGGGGACATCCAGTATTGCTGAATAGAGCGCCTACTTTGCATAGATTGGGCATACAGGCATTTCAACCCATTTTAGTAGAAGGACGTGCTATTTGTTTACATCCATTGGTGTGTAAGGGATTCAACGCAGACTTTGATGGGGATCAAATGGCTGTTCATGTGCCTTTATCTTTGGAGGCTCAAGCAGAAGCTCATTTACTTATGTTTTCTACTACGAATCTCTTGTCTCCGACTATTGGGGATCCTATTTCTGTACCAACTCAAGATATGCTTATTGGACTTTATGTATTAACTAGCGGAAATCGTCGAGGTATTTGTGCAAACAGGTATAATTGGTTTAATTGCAGAAATTCTCAAAATGAAAAAATGAGCAATAATAACTTTAAGAACTTGAAGTATATGAAAAAAAAAGAACCCTGTTTTTGCAATTCCTATGATGCAATTGGAGCTTATAGACAGAAAAGAATAAATTTGGATAGTCCTTTTTGGCTCCGGTGGCAAATACATCAATGCATTATGTCTTCAAGAGAAGTTCCTATCGAAGTTCACTATGAATCTTTTGGTACCTATTATGAGATTTATGAGGATTATTTAGTAATAAGAAGTATAAAAAAAGAAATTCGTTGTATATACATTCGAACCACTATTGGTCATATTTCTTTTTATCGAGAAATCGAAGAAGCTATACAAGGTTTTTCTCGAGCCGATTCATCATATAGTATCTAATCATATAGATGGTTAGTGTTGGTATCCACGCTAAGTAAATTTAGGATACTGGTGTAAATTCAGGTCAACTAGCATCTTTTCAATTTTCTACGTAAATAAACATAAAGAAAAGGGAGTTTTCCAATCATTCACTCAAATCTATTGTCGTCGAACCGAATACCACTGAGTGGAATATGGAGGGACTTATGGCAGAAGGGACCAATCTAGTCTTTCACAATAACGTGATAGGTGGAACTGCCATTAAACGACTTATTAGCAGATTAATAGATCATTTCGGAATGGCATATACATCACACATCCTGGATCAAGTAAAGACTCTAGGATTCCATCAAGCTACTGCTACATCTATTTCATTAGGAATTGATGATCTTTTAACAATACCTTCTAAAGGATGGCTAGTCCAAGATGCTGAACAACAAAGTTCCGTTTTGGAAAAACATAATCATTATGGGAATGTCCATGCGGTAGAAAAATTACGCCAATCCATTGAAATATGGTATGCTACAAGCGAATATTTGCGACAACAAATGACTCCCAATTTTAGGATGACTGACCCCTTTAATCCAGTCCATATAATGTCTTTTTCAGGAGCTAGAGGAAATGCATCTCAAGTACACCAATTAGTCGGAATGAGAGGATTAATGTCAGATCCACAAGGACAAATGATTGATTTACCCATTCAAAGCAATTTTCGTGAAGGACTGTCTTTAACAGAATATATAATTTCTTGCTACGGAGCCCGTAAAGGGGTTGTAGATACTGCTGTACGAACATCAGATGCTGGATATCTTACACGTCGACTTGTTGAAGTGGTTCAACACATTGTTGTACGGCGAACAGATTGCGGTACCATCCGTGGGATTTCTGTAAACATCCGAAATGGAATGATGCCAGAAAGAATTTTGATACAAACATTAAATGGTCGTGTAGTAGCAGACAATATATATATAGGTTCACGGTGCATTGTCGTTAGAAATCAAGATATTGGAATTGGACTTATCAATCGATTCATAACTTTTCAAACACAACCCATATTTATTCGAACCCCCTTTACCTGTAGGAATACGTCGTGGATCTGCCGATTGTGTTATGGGCGGAGTCCTATTCATGGGGACCTGGTAGAATTGGGAGAAGCTGTAGGCATTATTGCTGGTCAATCTATTGGAGAACCGGGAACTCAACTAACATTAAGAACTTTTCATACTGGTGGAGTATTCACAGGGGGTACTGCTGAATATGTGCGAGCCCCCTCGAATGGAAAGATAAAATGGAATGAGGATTTAGTTCACCCTACACGTACACGTCATGGATATCCTGCTTTTATATGTAATATAGACTTGTATGTAACTATAGAAAGTTACGATATTATACATAACGTCATTATTCCACCAAAAAGTTTTCTATTAGTTAAAAATGATCAATATGTAAAATCAGAACAAGTGATTGCGGAGATCCTCGCGGGAACATATACTTTTAATTTGAAAGAGAGGGTTCGAAAACATATTTATTCTGACTCAGAAGGGGAAATGCATTGGAGTACCGATGTGTACCATGCATCAGAATTTATGGATAGTAATGTACATATCTTACCAAAAACAAGTCATTTATGGATATTGTCAGGAAAGTCGTGCAGGTCTAATACAACCCATTTTTTACTTCACAAGGATCAAGATCAAATTACCATGGATTCACTTTCGAATGGAAAAAAAAATATTTCGAATCTTGTAGAAAGGAATAATCAAGTAAAACATAAATTCTTTGGTTTCCATACTTTTGGTACAAAAGAAAAGGGGATCAGCGATTATTCAATATTTAATCCAATCATATATATGGATCATTCTTATTTAATGTATCCCGCTATTTTTCACGATACTTTTTATTTCTTGGCGAAAAGGCGAAGAAATCGATTTCTTATTCCATTTCCATTCCAATCGATTCAAGAACGAAAGAACGAACTAATGTCCCCTTCCGGTGTCTCCATTGAAATACCTATCAATGGTATTTTTCCTAGAAATAGTATTTTTGCTTATTTCGATCATCCTCAACCCATTTTTCAAAAAGAAGATTTCATTGAGTATCGAGGAAGAAAAAAATTAAAGCCAAACTATCCAATTCAAGTAGGTCCCTTTTTTTTGATTCCCGAAGAAGTGCATATTTTACCCCAATCTTCTTCCCTAATGGTACGGAATAATAGTCTTGTTGGAAGAGGAACACCAATCACTTTCAATATAAGAAGTCGAGTAGGCGGATTGGTCCGATTAGAAAAGAAAAAAAAAAAAAAAATAGAATTAAAAATATTTTCTGGAAATATCCATTTTCCCAGAGAGATTGATAAGATATCAAGACACAGTCCCATCTTTATACCACCCGGAACGGTAAAAAAAAAAAAATGCAAGGAATCAAAAAAAAATAAAGATGGGATCTATGTCCAACGGATCGCAACTACAAAAAAAAAAAAATGCAAGGAATCAAAAAAAATTAAAGATGGGATCTATGTCCAATGGATCGCAACTACAAAAAAAAAAAAGAAAAAAAAAAAAATTGTTTTGGTTCGACCTGTAATTTTATATGAAATACCGGACACTATCCCTTTTGTAAAACTTTTTCCCCAAGATCTATTCCAGGAAAAGGATAATCTGGAACTAAAAGTTGTCAATTCTATTGGAAAATCCATTCGGGAAATTTCCGACACAAGGATTCCATTCCTTCGGACTTGTTTAGTCTTCCATTGGGATGACGGCAAAAAAAGTTCTTCGATTGAGGAGGCCCCCGCTTCCTTTATTGAAGTAAGTACAAATGGTTTGATTGAGTATTTTCTAAGAATTGACTTAGTAAAATCGAATACTTCATATATCAGAAAAAGAAATGACCCATCTGGTTTAGGATTGATTGGGGATAATAAATCGGATCGAATCAATCCATTTTTTTCTATTCATTCCAAGGGAAAAATTCAACAATCACTTAGCCAAAATCACGGAACTATTCGTATGTTGTTGAATAGAAATAAAGAATGCCGATCTTGGATAATTTTGTCATCATCTAATTGTTTTCAAATGAGACCATTCAACAATGTAAAATCTCACAATGGGATAAAAAAAGATCCTATAATTTCAATTAAGAAGAATAATAATTCGTTCGGCCCTTTAGGAATAGTTGCAAATTTATATTCACTTTATCATTTAATAACTCATAATCAGATCTCAATAATAAAAATTTTGCAACTTGACAAATTAAAGGAAATTTTTCAAGTAATGAAATATTATTTCATGGACGAAAATGAGAAAATTTGTAAACCCGATCTATACAGTAATATCGTTTTGAATCCATTCCATTTAAATTGGTTTTTTCTCCATTATTTTTCTTGTGAAAAAACGTTTCCAATAATAAGTCTTGGACAATTTATTTGTGAAAATATATGTATAGCTCAAATGAAAAATGGACCACACCTAAAATTAAAATCGGGTCAAGTTATAACAGTTCAAATGGATTCTGTAATAATAAGATCGGCTAATCCTTATTTGGCGACTCCAGAATCAACTATTCACGGCCATTATGGGGAGATCCTTTCTCAAGGAGATATTTTAGTTACATTCCTATATGAAAAATCGAGATCCAGTGATATAACACAAGGTCTTCCAAAAGTGGAACAGATATTCGAAATACGTTCGATTGCTTCAATATCCATGAATCTAAAAAAAAGAATTGATGCTTGGAACGAGTGTATAACAAAAATTCTCGGCATTCCTTGGGGATTCTTGATTGGTGCTGAGCTAACTATAGCTCAAAGTCGTATTTCTTTGGTTAATAAAATCCAAAAGGTTTATCGATCCCAGGGAGTACACATCGATAATAGACATATCGAGATTATTGTGCGTCAAATAACATCCAAAGTCTTGGTTTCAGAAGATGGAATGTCTAATGTATTTTTACCTGGCGAACTAATTGGATTATTGCGAGCAGAACGAACGGGGCGTGCCTTGGAAGAAGCCATTTGTTACCGAGCTTTATTATTGGGAGTAACAAAAACATCTCTGAATACTCAAAGTTTCATATCCGAAGCGAGTTTTCAAGAAACTGCTAGAGTTTTAGCAAAAGCCGCTCTTCGGGGTCGTATTGATTGGTTGAAAGGTCTTAAAGAGAATGTTGTTTTAGGGGGAATGATACCCGTTGGTACCGGATTCAAAAGAATAATGCACCGTTCACGGTCAAGGCAACATAACAAGATTAGCCGGAAAAAAAAATTATTCGAAGTCGAAATTGGAAATCTTTTGTTCCATCACAGAAAATTATTTAATTTTTCTCATTTCAGAGAATTTATGTGATACATTCGAAATATAGGATTAAATATAGTATTAAATGCTTCCTAACAGCGGATTCGACTCATCCATCCCCTGAAATATTTAAATGCAGTCATTGGATTTGGTAATTAAAGTATATTAAAAAATAATAAGAAATAGAAATCAAAGAATGGCCTGATTCTATATTAACGGCCGATCGTCTATAAAAGAGAAGGTTCCATCGGAACAATTATTTATTAGGATACTCGGTCTCTCTTTTTTTTTTTCATTTTTTTAAACAAAGTGTGGGGATAAATGACAAAAAGATATTGGAACATCACTTTGGAAGAGATGCTGAAAGCTGGGGTTCATTTTGGCCATGAGACTAGGAAATGGAATCCTCGAATGGCACCTTTTATATCGGCAAAACGTAAAGGTAATCATATTACAAATCTTACTAAAACTGCTCGTTTTTTATCAGAAGCTTGTGATTTGGCTTTTGATGCAGCAAGCAAAGGAAAACAATTTTTAATTGTTGGTACCAAAAGAAAAGTTGCCTATTCAGTAAGACGGGCTGCAATAAGAGCTCGATGTCATTATGTTAATAAAAAATGGCTCGGAGGTATGTTAACGAATTGGTATACTACAGAAACGAGACTTCGTAAGTTCAGGGACTTGAGAACGGAGCAAAAGACGGGGAAACTGAACTCTCTTCCAAAAAGAGATGCCGCTATGTTGAAGAGGCAATTATCTCATTTGGAAACATATCTAGGCGGTATAAAATATATGACAGGGTTACCTGATATTGTAATAATCCTTGATCAGGAAGAAGAATATAAGGCTCTTCAAGAATGTATCACTTTGGGAATTCCAACGATTTGTGTAATCGATACAAATTGTGACCCCGATCTTGCGGATTTGCCGATTCCGGCTAATGATGATACTATGGCTTCCATCGGATTCATTCTTAACAAATTAGTTTTTGCAATTTGTGAGGGTCGTTCTAGCTAGATACAAAATTATTGATTAATAATAAGATAAATCCATTTTTAGATTTGGTTGGGCGGTGATAAATTTTTGGAATTGGTTATTATAGCATTACAAAATTGTGTAAAAAGAAATATTTTTGGATTAGTAGGTATTCCAAATGGAAAATCCAAGTAAAATAAGGAAATGGTTGAATCAAAATAATTCCCTTTCAAGTTATCTTTTTTTATTTTAGAGGGCAATATGAATGTTCTATTATGTTACATCAACACATTAAACAGATTCTATGATATATCTGCTGTGGAAGTAGGTCAACATTTCTATTGGCAAATAGGGGATTTTCAAGTGCATGCTCAAGTACTTATTACCTCTTGGGTTGTAATTGCTATCTTATTAATTTCAACCATTCTAGTTGTTAGAAATCCACAAACTATTCCCACGTCTGGTCAGAATTTCTTTGAATATGTCCTTGAATTCATTCGAGACGTGAGCAAAACTCAGATTGGAGAAGAATATGGTCCATGGGTTCCGTTTATTGGAACTCTGTTTCTATTTATTTTTGTTTCGAATTGGTCAGGGGCACTTTTGCCTTGGAAAATTATAAAGTTACCTCATGGAGAGTTAGCTGCACCCACAAATGATATAAATACTACTGTTGCATTAGCTTTACTTACGTCAGTAGCCTATTTCTATGCGGGTATTTCAAAAAAAGGATTGGCCTATTTTGGTAAATACATCCAACCAACGCCAATCCTTTTACCGATTAACATCTTAGAAGATTTCACAAAACCCTTATCGCTTAGTTTTCGACTTTTCGGAAATATATTAGCGGATGAATTAGTAGTGGTTGTTCTTGTTTCGTTAGTACCTTTAGTAGTTCCTATCCCTGTTATGTTCCTTGGATTATTTACAAGCGGTATTCAAGCTCTTATTTTCGCTACTTTAGCTGCGGCGTATATAGGTGAATCCATGGAAGGGCATCATTGACTAGTTATCTAAATAGGATTTTAGACCGCGACTGGCTCGCGATAATCTACTTAAGGAACATTAATAAAATTAAGGAACATAAATCAAAAAATCCAAAAGAAATTATGAAAAGTTTTCATAACAATCAAAAAGTATAAAGAAAATGAAAACACTTATCAGGAAATTCAACAAAAAATAGAAATTCAATTAAAATAAAGGGTGGGGGGTCGAACTAGGCATATATATAATCTAATCGTTATAAAACAGCTGGGGGATTTCCGAGAATGATTCATTGAATCGAAGATACAATGAATTGGTTTACGATATGGAACAAACACATGTATATGTCATAGTAGATATTCATTAGTTATATATGACTATATATCTCAATTTGTCCTGCTACTACTCTAAATTTAGGTAGGGATTCAAAAAAAAGAGCTCTTCCATCTCTTGGAATTGTGAATGGAATATAAAATGACTGGAAAAATGAAATCAAAAAGAAAAAGAAAGGTTTAAACGAAATGTAAGATAAGACCCCAATTTGTATGTATTCACAAAAAACGACAAGGGTAGAAACGAAAAAAGTAAATATCGAAGTAATTGAGATAATTCAATCCAAATTCTTCAGTTTGAAATTTTGAATTACACTTCGACTAGATAAAGAGAAATAGGACGAATGAAATAATTAAGTCATATATTTTTTGTTGATTATATTATTAACTATTTCTTTATTTTATTTTGACATAGGAGAAACTTATCATGAATCCACTGATTGCTGCTGCTTCTGTTATCGCTGCTGGGTTGGCCGTCGGGCTTGCTTCTATTGGACCTGGAGTTGGTCAAGGCACAGCTGCAGGGCAAGCTGTAGAAGGGATTGCGAGACAACCGGAAGCAGAGGACAAAATACGGGGTACTTTATTACTTAGTCTGGCTTTTATGGAAGCTTTAACTATTTATGGGCTGGTTGTAGCATTAGCGCTTTTATTTGCCAATCCTTTTGTTTAGTTTAATATTTATTCAAAAAAATACATATTGTTTTTTTTTTCATGGATTTTCGTTGTTGCTCTTGCTAATTCTATTTCGATTTTACTGTTACAATTTTTTGCATTCGGATTAACATACTGATTTGCCTTCTTCCGTCCCTTTCATTAGTCCAATGACCCCCTTTTTATTTAGAAAGTGTTGAAAACAACTAAGTATTTTGCAATTTACATACGAACTAGTATTTATTTCTAAGAAATATCATTCCTTATAGGGAATCTTTCAATTGACTAACCAATTCCAAATATAGAATAGAATAGTCTTCTTAGTATCTTTTGATTCTTACTAATATTCATTATTAGTAAGAATCAAAATAGAAAGAATAAGTAAATATATTCATATTAAATAATTCGATTATAGAATAAACTATTATATACAAAAACGAATAAAAAAAACTTGGAATCGTAGAAATAAATTTAGTCTATCCATAAGAGGAGATGTGATCATATGAAAAATATAACCGATTCTTTTCTTTGCTTCATTTCCTGGCCATCCGCCGGAAGTTTCGGGTTTGATACCGATATTTTAGCAACAAATCTAATAAATATAAGTGCAGTCCTAGGTGTATTGATTTTTTTTGGAAAGGGAGTGTGTGCGAGTTGTTTATTTCAAAGAATAGATTGGATCCAACCAACTGCACTTTTTTTGTTATAACTAGGAAAATGTGCATGATCCGGCGAATGACTTCTTACGAAATAACGAAAAAAATAGTTCAGAACCATAGCATTTCGCGATTCAGTGGTAAATCTACTTTGATTCTCTATCAACCAAGAATTTTGGAACATTACCATGGTTAAAGCTAACGAGTTTGAAGTTTCGACGCAGTCTAGTATTCTTTCTACCACTATGTTAATAGGGAAATTCTAATTTTTTCGATATAGAACACTCATGTCGATAAAATGACTTGAATTCTCTGTATGATGAAAAATAGGAAAAAAGGTGTTTTGTTTAACGCCTCCGTTTCTACTTTTCTACAATGCGGAATTGATGACCTACGTATAAATTAATCATAATTCTTTGGATTTCAAGAAAAAAAAACAACTTTGCTGACAATTATTTGTTTGCTCAGAAGAGTCCTCCAAATATTTGGGTCTTGTATTGATAATCATTTTCAAGATTTTTAGAAATAGAGAAAAGAGGATAGGCTCATTCCCTAATAAATAGGGGGGAATTTCCTATAAGGAATTGAGTGTGAGAGCCAAATGAATTGAAAGATTCATGTTTGGTTCGGGAAGAGATCATAGACATTTGGAAATGAATGGAAAGAGAATCTACTTTCATTAAGTGATTTATTAGATAATCGAAAACAGAGAATCCTGAGAACTATTCGAAATTCAGAAGAACTACGGGAAACAGCCATTGAACAGCTGGAAAAAGCCCGGGCCCGTTTCAGGAAAGTAGAAATGGAAGCAGATCGGTTTCGAGTGAATGGTTATTCCGAGATAGAACGAGAAAAATGGAATTTAATTAATTCCATTTATACAACTTTGGAACAATTCGAAAATTACAAAAATGAAACCATTCATTTTGAACAACAAAGGGCGATTAATCAAGTCCAACAAAGGGTTTTACAACAAGCATTACAAGGAGCTCTGGGAACTCTGAATAGGTGCTTAAACAACGAGTTACATTTACGTATGATCGCTGCTAATATTGGTATGTTTGGGGCGATCAAAGAAAAAAATAACTAATTAGTGGTTCTACTATAATAGAGAGTATGGAGAGGCCCTATTTTTGTTTTTTTTCGAAAAAGAATCCAATTAATAAAAATATTCATGGTACCCATTCGTGCAGATGAAATTAGTCAAATTATCCGTGAACGGATTGAGCAATATAATACCGAAGTAAAAATTGTAAATACAGGTACCGTACTTCAAGTAGGCGATGGCATTGCTCGTATTTATGGTCTTGATGAAGTAATGGCAGGTGAATTAGTAGAATTTAAAGAGGGTACAGTAGGCATTGCTTTGAATTTGGAATCCAAAAATGTTGGTGTTGTATTAATGGGTGATGGTTTGATGATACAAGAGGGAAGTTCCGTAAAAGCAACAGGAATAATTGCTCAGATACCAGTAAGTGAGGGTTATTTGGGTCGTGTTGTAAATGCCCTAGCTAAACCTATTGACGGTCGAGGAGAAATTTCAGCTTCGGAATCTCGGTTAATTGAATCTCCCGCTCCCGGTATTATTTCCAGACGTTCCGTGTATGAGCCTCTTCAAACGGGACTTATTGCTATTGATTCTATGATCCCTATAGGGCGTGGCCAGCGAGAATTGATTATTGGGGACAGACAAACAGGTAAAACAGCAGTAGCTACAGATACGATTCTCAATCAACAGGGACAAAATGTAGTATGTGTTTATGTAGCTATTGGTCAAAAAGCATCTTCTGTGGCTCAAGTAGTAACTACTTTACAAGAAAGAGGAGCAATGGAATACACTATTATAGTGGCTGAAACAGCAAATTCCCCAGCTACATTACAATACCTCGCGCCTTATACAGGCGCAGCTCTGGCTGAATATTTTATGTACCGTGAACGTCACACTTTAATCATTTATGATGATCCCTCCAAACAAGCACAGGCTTATCGCCAAATGTCTCTTCTATTACGAAGACCACCAGGTCGCGAAGCTTATCCCGGAGATGTTTTTTATTTACATTCGCGTCTTTTGGAAAGAGCCGCGAAATTAAGTTGTCAGTTAGGTGAAGGAAGTATGACTGCTTTACCAATAGTTGAGACCCAAGCCGGAGATGTTTCAGCTTATATTCCTACGAATGTCATTTCCATTACAGATGGTCAAATATTCTTATCTGCCGATTTATTCAATGCTGGGATCAGACCCGCAATTAATGTGGGTCTTCTTCCGTTTCCAGAGTTGGATCGGCGGCTCAAATAAAAGCCATGAAACAAGTCGCTGGTAAATTAAAATTGGAATTAGCACAATTCGCAGAATTAGAAGCTTTTGCACAATTCTCTACCGATCTTGAGAAAACTACGCAAAATCAATTGGCAAGAGGTCAACGATTGCGCGAGTTGCTTAAACAATCCCAATCATCTCCTATTACTGTGGAAGAACAGATAATAACTATTTATACTGGAACGAATAGTTATCTTGATTCATTAGAAATTCAACAGGTAAGGAAATTTCTCGTTAAGTTACGGGCTTATTTAAAAACGAATAAACCGAAATTCAACGAAATCATATCTTCGACCAAGACATTTACTGGGGAAGCAGAAGCCATTTTGAAGGAAGCTATTCAGGAACAGATGGAACTCTTTTTACTTCAGGAACAAGTAGAAAAAAATTGATTCCAAATTTCATACCTTTCTAGATAATTAGTCTCTTTCCATATTTCAAAAAGAATAATAAAGAGAAGAAATTCACAATATAGTTTTCGAAATATACGAATTCAAGTAATATATATGCAATTGCAATAAATTCAATATGTAATAAATTTGCGTCCAATAGGATTCGAACCTATACCAAAGGTTTAGAAGACCTCTGTCCTATCCATTAGACAATGGACGCTTTTCTTTTTTTCTTTCCCTTTTCACGAAAATTTCGTGAAAAGGGAAAGAAAAAAAAGAATTCTATAAAATACTCCTCCATCTATCTGAATATCGAAATAATAATTATTCTAAATTCTAAATAGAATAAGACGAAATGAAATCATTCCAATTGAATATTCATAACTAAAACTAACTAAAGAAATTTACTAAATAAAAAATAGAATAGAATATATAGAGAAATAGAATATAAGCGGGTAGCGGGAATCGAACCCGCATCATTAGCTTGGAAGGCTAAGGGTTATAGTCGACGTTTATGAATGAACGTCTCTAATTCAAAACCGAACGTGAAACTTTTGTTTCATTCAGCTCCTTTACAGAATAATTTTAGAGATAGATGGAATACATGAAAAAAAAATGACCCATAACATCTATGTCAGCCTTTCGGTATGAATAGAATTCACGTTGCTTTTTAGATGATCCCTATAGAAAGAAAAGGAGTATTTGAACAATCTCTTTTTTTTCTAGTTACTTCGTTCTCTATTTCTATTTGATAGAATCTTTAGGAAAAGAATAAAATTTCCGTCGAGCTAAAAAAATATATTGATGTTTCTAGTAAACTAAAAAAATCGTTTAATAGCTATTTTGCTTCACTCTCTCCTATACAAAAAAAATAAAAAAAAATGGGAAGATTTAGTTACGATTGGAAACTAATTTTAGATATCTTTCTCCCTGGATCCTTTACTTATATTCAAAAATTGGGATTCTTGTGCAAAAACTTATGTTTCATAATTTTAGAATAAATTCTAAATTGTATACAAATTACGATAATGTATATTATTCCTCGAATTGCTCGTTGAGAGGTATAAAGGATGAAATCCCTAAAAGTAAGAAATAAAGTTTTTGATCGTGATATGAATCACGAAAGGGACCCCTTAACTATTAAGGGATCGTTAGAACGAATCGCACTTTTACCACTAAACTATACCCGCTACAATACCATTTTTGTATATAAAAAGATCTTTTGTCGAACAAGGGAATCAGTCATAAATAATTCTGAAATAGGTGCAGAATTTTATGATAAATAGAGTGTTTACATGTTTCGTAAAGGCCCCCTAATGAAATTTAGAAAAGGGGGCAAATCTCATTTTTGGATTTTATTTTTGGATTTTGTTGAAGGTATTTTGACAGATAGATCTCGACAAAATTACTAAACTAAATTCATAACACAAAAATGCATTATGCAATGCAAGAATCCATAGTTCTATTTCGTTTTTTAGATACGTTACCTGATTCATTCGTATGAGATACGATCACAAAGTTATTTTTATTTTTGTTTGATCATATTAAAATGTTTGAATTAATTAAAAGTTTGTTTCAAATCTGATACAGAAAAATAAATCGTTGTTATCCAGGATTCATGGGAAAAAAGAGCTGTGCCAGTACCTAGCTGGACTCTGGTTGGATAAAAAAACAAACTAAAAAAGAAAATATAAAATTATAGATTTAGATTATCTATTTAGTATAATGATTTATATCTATTTAGTATAATTATTTATTACTATCGTATTTAGTATATATATATACAATTAATATATAACTCAATCTATATTTATGAGTTAATATAGAATTAGAATCAAATAGAAAAAAGATAGATAAAATATATCAAATGAAGATCCATATCAAATAAATATTGAAGCCTTTTTTCGAGCCCTGCGAGGTATCATAAGCATAATAATTCCATTCTTTGAATTGGGGAGAGATGGCTGAGTGGACTAAAGCGTCGGATTGCTAATCCGTTGTACGCATTTTTGTACCGAGGGTTCGAATCCCTCTCTTTCCGTTTATTGATGATTTGCCATTTTTTTCTTTTGAACTTATGGAATTTCTTTTTTTTTATTCCCTGTTTGTTTCATTTTTTACTAGTTCTTTTTGACTAGTTAAAGATCGAAAATAGATAGAAAAACAAAAAATAGTTCAAAATCAAGCACAAGTAAGGGAAAGAAAAAAGATTTTCTTATTCTTCACGTCCAGGATTACGTCCGGGATCATTAGATAGAAATCCGAAGATGAAAAGAGAAACAAAGAATATCACTATCGTGTAAACAAATAGTTTTAGAGTAAGCATTACAAAATCTCCAAGATAATTAAAAAAAAAAAACGACAGAGAAAGAGAATAGATTCTCTTCTATTTCATATTATGTTTCCTTAAAAAAGTTCCAATTTGAGTTTTCTAATAAATTCTTACTTTTTTTAGGACATTATTCAAATGAAAGATCTTATCGAAAACTTACAGCAGCTTGCCAAACAAAAGCGAAGAGAAAAAAGAGTAAGGGTATTACTGGCATAAAATCTACAATTGGAGTCAAAAAAGCATAAGCTTCAGGTAATTTCCCCAAGAAAAAACTACTTGAATAAAGGACAGAGTTAATACAGACCAAGCTAAAGATATGAAGCATAAAAAAAAATGTTGTTCTTTAATAAAATGAATTGTATTTTTGCTTTTTTTTTTTTTGAATTCTAATTTTTTTATTTTTTATTATCTTACTTATTATTATATATATTCTTATATATATAAGATATGATTTATTATATATATTATTTAATATCCACTTTTTTTTTTTATACTTTTATATTAAAAATGAAATCTAAAAGAAAAAAGAAATATGGTCTAACTTGACAAAAGTAAATATCTATATAGAATAACAAATGGGGCGTGGCCAAGTGGTAAGGCAGCGGGTTTTGGTCCCGTTATTCGGAGGTTCGAATCCTCCCGTCCCAGATGATATCGATTCAATTCATCACATTGACATGAATCGATATCATAGGTTTTTCGCCATAAACCAAAAATAAAAAAGGCTGTTCTTGGGTGGGGATATATTGTTCATTCATATAACTTTCAATTACTTATTAATTATTAAATAAATTAATATACGAATTAAAATTAAATTTGATAACTATTCGATAAAATAAAAAACAATGACTATTCATTATATAATATTTTAATTTAAAAAGGAATAAAAATCTATGGAAAGACAAGGGTTCAATTCGATGCTGTTTACTAGAGGTATGCTGTTTACTAGAGGTTTAGAATACAGGTGTGGTTTAAGTAAATCAATAGATAGTTTTGGTATAGATAGTTTTGGTCCTATTGATGAAAATAACGGTGGAGACCCATCTAGTTTAACTGATATGCATAATAACATTCATAGCTGGAAGAACAATAGTGAAAATTGTAGTTATAGTCATGGTCATGCTGACTATTCAGCAGATGTGAACAACATACATAATCATAATTTGCTATTTGCAAAAAGTCTATCCGTTTGGGATAGTCATAATAATAGTTATGACATATATTATGCTTATAATGATGATAGTTGGACTTATAACATGAATTGTTGCATTTGGAATTATCTTCGTTCTCAAATCTGGGAGGATATTGACAAATCCATTAATTGTTGCATTTGGAATTATCTTCGTTCTCAAATCTGGGAGGATATTGACAAATCCAATGCCAGTTACCGTGATATGGACTTTAAGAGTTACATTTGCGATAGGGGCCAAAATACTAGTGAAAGCCATAGTACAAATATAATAATATTAAGGAACACAAATGCTAGAAATCAGACAGCAGATCCAGATGATGCAGATATATCTGATGGATCAGATATATCAGATCCATTGGAGATAGATCTATCTGATCCATCCGATACAGATTATCGATACGATCCATTTGCTGATACATCAGATATATCAGATCCATTGGAGATAGATCTATCTGATCTATCAGATACAGATTATCCATATTATATGGATGGATCTGATATATCAGATCCATTGGAGATGGATCTATCTGATCCATCAGATACAGATTATCCATATTATATAGATGGATCTGATATATCAGATCCATTGGAGATAGATCTATCTGATCTATCAGATACAGAGGAGGATCTATATGGTATATACGATCTAGATGAGATCTATTATCTGGATGGATCAGATAGATCAGATCCATTGGAGACATTGGAGACATCAGATCTAGATGAGATCTATTATCCGGATGGATCAGATAGATCAGATCCATTGGAGACATTGGAGACATCAGATCCAGATTATATAAATGATCCGGATGGATCAGATAGATCAGATCCATTGGAGATATCTGATACATCAGATACAGATATATGTCAGAAGGATAGTGATGATAATAGCAAAATGGATATGCTGGCTAAAATGAACCAATATAGTCATTTATGGGTTCTATGCGAAACTTGCTCTAGCTTAAATTTTAAACAATTTTTAGTAGCCAAACTGAGTATTTGCGAATACTGTGGTGAGCATCTGAAAATGAGAAGTTCAGATAGAATCGAACTTTTGATTGATCCAGGTACTTGGAATCCTATGGATGAAGACATGGTTTCTCTGGATCCCATTAAATTTGATTCGATTGAAAAAATTCCAATTCTTCAATGGGATCCCATTGCATTCGACTTGATTTTCGTGGATCCTCCCGAGGAAGAGGAAGAAGATCAACCTTATATCGATCGTCTTGATTCTTATCAAGAAAAGACAGGATTACCAGAAGCGGTTCAAACAGGCATAGGTCAACTAAATGGTATTCCTTTAGCAATAGCTGTTATGGATTCTGAGTTTATCGCGGGTAGTATGGGATCCGTAGTGGGTGAGAAAATAACTCGGTTGATCGAATATGCTACCAATCAACTTTTACCTCTAATTATAGTCTGTGCTTCCGGAGGAGCGCGTATGCAAGAAGGAAGTTTGAGCTTAATGCAAATGGCTAAAATTTCTTCTGCGTTATATAATTATCAAATAAATAAAAAGTTATTCTATGTAGCGATACTTACATCTCCGACTACTGGTGGGGTAACCGCTAGTTTTGCGATGTTGGGGGATATCGTTATTGCGGAACCAAACGCAACCATTGCATTTGCGGGTAAAAGAGTGATTGAACAATTGTTGAATGTGGAAGTGCCTGAAGGTTCCCAATCGGCGGACCTTTTATTCGACAAGGGAGTATTGGATTCAGTCGTACCACGTCATTTTTTAAAGCAGTTTTTAACGGAGTTATTTCAGTTCCATGGTTTCGTTCCTTTGACTAAAAATTTGGAAGATTGAATAAAAACAATTTTAAACTTAGTTTTACGTTATTTTGCACTAAGAATCTATTTTTTATTTCCGCCTTTTTGTAACTAGTTTGTAGCTAATACCTTATTTTACACTATTTTATTTAAACTAATTTAGACTAAGAATATATTTTTTATTTCTCCTATTTAGTAACTCTGATATATAGACTATGGATCTAAAAGACTTGAAAAGATTTTTGAAAAACCTGTGGATCTGGAAAAAAAGACACTGTAAAAGATTTTTGAAAAACCTGTGGATCTGGAAAAAAAGACACTGTATTATTATTACAGTGACACATATTTTCCTGCATGGAACTTACCTTTTAAGTATATTAAAAGTAATAGTTCTTCTCCTAGAAAGAAGCCGCCCGTATCCGCCACACATCCTGGTGGATTTATTTATTTTATGTTTTGCGGCCTTTCTTTTTAGGAATATCTTTTTCGTTTTGTTTTTTTATTTCCTTAGAACAATTTTGGATTATTTACTTCAAATGATCCGTGAATTCATTAAGGACGAGACAAACAAAAAAGTTTTATGTTCCTATGTGTCAGAAACTACTTGGATGGACACTATCCCGGGTTTCCAACACGTTTTTTTTCGAATTTTAAGTCATGTCAGTTTTTTCGTGGGATTCTTTTCTCTCTATCGTTTCTATAGCAATCTTACTCGGATGAACATTTTCGATGCACCGATTAAATGGCTCTTTGTGCTACCAAATAAGATTGTTTCTCTGCTTATCACTGCAATTGTCAGTATCCTAAGCGGTATCATGTTTCAATATATTAATTATTGGACTGTAATTGGCGGAACTAATTTTTTCGATAAAAGAAAAGGAGTGCTATATATTACTCGTTACAGACTTCCTATTCCTGGAATAAGTAGCTCTAATGTTCGCCGCATTTTAATAAAAGAAATTTCGTGCCTCATACTAGTAACTAACCGAATCTGGGGTGATGTCCTTTATATTGAAACCAGAAAACACGGGACCTTGCCGATGACTCCTACTAAAGATGGTCGTAGATATATGCTTGCAAAACATGCTTTGGAGTTGTCCAGATTCTTGAATATACCATTGGACATTATTTACAAAGAATACTAATAAAAAAGCGAGTTTAGCCGATCGAGTTTAGCCTATAAAGCGAGTTTAGCCTATAATAATTAATATATTATAGGCTAAACTCGCTTTTTTATTAGTATTTACTTGTAATAGAACTTATGCTTGATAGAAATATTAGAATATATAGAATATTCTAGAGTTGAAAAATGAGATGAAACTGAGGACGAAAAATGGCAAAAAAGAAAGCATTCATTCCCCTTCTATGTCTTACATCTATAGTCTTTTTGCCCTGGTGCATCTCTTTTACATTTAAGAAAAGTCTGGAATCTTGGATTACTAATTGGTGGAATACGAAAGAATCCGAAATTTTCTTGAATACTATTCAAGAAAAAACTATTGTAAAGAAATTCCTAGAGTTCGAGGAACTGTTCCTCTTGGATGAAATGCTAAAGGAATACCCGGAAACACATTTACAAAACCTTCGTATCGAAATCTACAAAGCGACCATCCAATTGATTCAGACGAACAACGAAGATAATATCCATACGATTTTTCATTTCTTTACAAATATAATATGTTTCCTTATTCTAAGTGTTTATTCTATTAGGGGTAATCAAGAACTCATTATTCTTAACTCTTGGGTTCAAGAATTTGTATATAACTTAAGTGACACAATAAAAGCTTTTTCTATTCTTTTCTTAATTGATTTCTCTGTAGGATACCATTCGACTGGTCTTTGGGAACTAATGATTTGGTCTGTCTATAAAGATTTTGGATTTACTCCGAATGATCATATTATATCTTTTCTTGTTTCTATTTTGCCAGCCATTTTAAATATTATTTTTAAATACTGGATTTTCCGTTATTTAAATTGTGTATCTCCGTCGCTTTTATCGATTTATGATTCAATTCCATTCCGTGAATGACTGAAAAAAGGACCCACTGATCCAATTCTAAAATTTGTTTAGCTTTTATATAAAAGCTAAACATTCCAAATTTCACTTATTCATTTTCGTTTTACTCGTATTCTTCCTATATTATAGGCAAATAATTGGAGTAAATAGCAGAATCATGGATAGGGAACTGTGCCAGTTCCCTACCTAATCTTATTGTAGAAATTTTCAGGATCAAGGATTGGACCATGCAAACTAGAAATGCTTTTTCTTGGATAAAGAAAGAGATTACCCGATCTATTTCCGTATTGCTCATGATCCATATAATAACTCGAGCACCCATTTCAAATGCATATCCCATTTTTGCCCAACAAGGTTATGAAAATCCTCGAGAAGCTACCGGCCGGATTGTATGTGCTAATTGCCATTTAGCTAATAAGCCCGTAGATATTGAGGTTCCACAAGCGGTACTTCCCGATACTGTATTTGAAGCAGTTGTGCGAATTCCTTATGATATGCAAGTGAAACAAGTTCTTGCTAATGGTAAAAAGGGGGCTTTGAATGTAGGAGCTATTCTTATTTTACCAGAGGGTTTTGAATTGGCCCCTCCTCATCGTCTTTCGCCCGAGATTAAAGAAAAGATGGGTAATTTGTCTTTTCAAAGCTATCGTCCCACAAAAAAAAATATTCTTGTGATAGGCCCCGTTCCTGGGAAAAAATATAGTGAAATTACCTTTCCTATTCTTTCTCCAGATCCTGCTACTAAGAGAGATGTTTACTTCTTAAAATATCCTCTATACGTAGGCGGGAACAGGGGAAGGGGTCAGATTTATCCCGACGGAAGCAAAAGTAATAATAATGTTTATAATGCTACAGCAACAGGTGTAGTAAACAAAATAATACGAAAAGAAAAAGGTGGATACGAAATAACGATAGTAGATGCATCAGATGGACGTGAAGTGATTGATATTCTACCGCCAGGACCAGAACTTCTTGTTTCAGAGGGTGAATCTATCAAACTTGATCAACCATTAACGAGTAATCCTAATGTGGGTGGATTTGGTCAGGGGGATGCAGAAATAGTGCTTCAAGATCCATTACGTGTCCAAGGTCTCTTGCTCTTCTTGGCATCTATTATTTTGGCACAAATCTTTTTGGTTCTTAAAAAGAAACAATTTGAGAAGGTTCAATTGTTCGAAATGAATTTTTAGGAATTTGAATTAATCAACATATTAAGCTGGTAAAAAGAACTCCATTTTTGTTGATAAATTCTGTAAACACCCTTGGTTCTTTCTAGTTTTTGTAGATATACTATATTTAGAAAATTCCTTGTACCGTAGAATTAGTTCAGTCATAGTATGTATATTGTGAAGAAGACTATTTGGTTCTTGGTTTTTTTTTTTTTTCAACTGCACAATTAATTCGAACCATATGATTATGTAGCTGTTTTCGGATTTTAATGTTCTAGAAATCCTCTAATTTCTATTGTTTTAGAATTAACTCGATACTAAACCTAAAAAAATAGGTAGGTACAGAATATTAAGTAAAGTAGAAATAGACAAAGGGAAAACAGGATTCTAGGATGGATAATTTGTCTTTTCCTAGAGTCCTCTTATTGTTTATGTCGAAATAGATAGTGAAGGAATGAAAGCGGGAATTGAATTCACCAAATACAACTTTCTTAATTAACTTAAAAAAAAAAATAGAATCATGAGTCTATATTAGAAATATATTTCTATTCCATTTCCATTCTAAGAAAAAGAAAACTCTTTCTTTGGGGTAATCTATAGTAAAAGAATTGAATAGGCTCTTTTCCAATTGTTTTAGAGAACGAATCGAGATACAATAAGGATTAGATCCGATGGAACGAACAGATGCAAATAAGAGTATGCAAAAGAATCTATCTTGATTCTTTATTTTTTACTTACTAAAATGGGGGGGGAAAGAAAACATAGTTCCTACCTATTAGTAGGATTCATTACCTTACTACTTCTAAGTATATTTTTTATTTATGCTTTCAATTTTTCAATTCTACTCCAAATCGGATAAGAACTTGCTATATGTTCTAATTGGATGTTTCGTCAATGGTGTTAGGACGGAATGGAATCCTTTTTTGACTCTGTACCAGCGATTCCACTATTATTAGAAGATATTCTCCAATTTTTAGTGAAAAACTAAAAGAATACAAGAAAAATAAGTAAACAATAAAAAAAGAATTAATAAAAGAATTTCTTCATATTGATCATATTGATATAGATAGGAGACATAATTGACATGGATATAGTAAGTCTTGCTTGGGCTGCTTTAATGGTAGTTTTTACATTTTCCCTTTCCCTTGTAGTATGGGGAAGAAGTGGACTTTAAAGGTAATACTAATTGAGTTAAGGGATCAAACTGTCTCAATTGTTTTATAGCTGAGTTCTTCCAGTTTTGAACTATTTGAGTTATTTTATTAATACTAATTAATGAAATGCAATTCTATCTGGATTTAGAAATTCTCTTGTATTGCTTCCAGTGGTGTAATATATTCCATGTATATATCTTATTGAAAAAAAAACTCTTTGAATCAAACAAATATTTAAATTGTTGCCATCTTGATATCCCGGGAATCAAGATAATTGGAAACGGATTCCGATTCCATTTAATCTATTTAAATTTTGGAATACTAAAAAGATTCTTTATTTTTATTTATTAGTTACCGGGATTCTGATAAAGAATCTTAAATCTAAAAATGAAACTAAGAAGAATAAAAATGGCGTTGCTTTTGAATTATTTCAGATTGATTGGAACCAATACAAATAGAATAGATTTAGATGAAATAAAGAAAAATGTGGACGCCTACATTCCATATATATCTATAGATCGATATCCATATATCCATATGAAAAGAAAATGATAAATTGGTTCCTCCATAGGAACTCTTTTTTTTTTAGTAAAACATTCTATTTTTATCCTACTCCTACCGTAATAGAGAATATAGTAGAAAGAAATAGATTTGATTTCTTTCTACTATATGGTTAATAGAATTCTGCTGGTTGTAGTCTGATCATTTTATTTAAAACAAAGATTAAAAGAAATAGAAATCCTTTTTTCATGTTTTTCTTCAATCATTGCTAAGAAATAAGAAGTCATGTTTCAGTAAAATTAGTCACTTTGACTTACCGTTTTTACATAAATTATAAGTAAAAAGGCAGTAGGAACTAGAATAAAGAGTGCAGTAGCTATAAATGCGAGAATATTTACTTCCATAATCTCTATGTTTTCTTTCTCTTTAATTTCTAATAAATACTTCGGGATTTAATCCCATAGAAATAAAAAATATTTCTTCACTAAATTCAATGGTATAAATAGGATCTCGATGATATCCAATCGGATCCATATCACGAATAACTATATGTGATCTATCAAATCAAGAATTCATGGTCGAGAATTGAATAGTATAACATCGGAAGATGTTTTATCCATACCAAATAAGAAAATGACTTTCTGATGCAATCCAAAAGTCCTTTTTCTTTGTCCCAACCTTTCCCTAAAACTAAAAAAGAAAAAAGGAGATACCCGTTAGAAATGATATTTTTTTTTTATTTTTATTCCCTTTCATACACTAAATCCATTGATATTTTTTGGATTTGTATCCATCGGGACTGACGGGACTCGAACCCGCAGCTTCCGCCTTGACAGGGCGGTGCTCTGACCAATTGAACTACAATCCCAGGGAAAAAGTCGTATAGTATACATATATATTCTTACAATTTCATCCAAATTCTTTGTTTTTCTATTTGAGATTCGAACCCCTGGGGCTTACTTCTATATATATTCCTATTTGGATGGGTCTGCACTTTATCGACACGGATGACTCGCATCGCAATCCGTTCGTTATTGCCAACTTGATTTAAAAATAAATCAATCAAGAAATCAAGGAAACAAAAAAGAGTCTTTTTTGTTTTTTAACTTTAACCCTTTCCTTAGACTTTAAACTTACAGATCCCGATAGGAATTTTGCAAAATCCTAATTTGTGGAAAAAATATGTAAGTAATATGGAAAAAACACATAGGACTCGAGATTCTAATCTTGTGTATCCGAACCCATTGGTGATTTTAAGAGAACACCAAATGGGGTCTATCATTTCATGGTGGATCCGTAAATATTTTATTTTTGGGCCGAGCTGGATTTGAACCAGCGTAGACATATTGCCAACGAATTTACAGTCCGTCCCCATTAACCGCTCGGGCATCGACCCAGCAGGAAGAATCCAATTTAGTCTTTATTGATAATCCCTGATCCATTTCCTTTCGTAGTATCCTACCCCCAGGGGAAGTCGAATCCCCGTTGCCTCCTTGAAAGAGAGATGTCCTAAACCGCTAGACGATGGGGCAGCCTTGCCCGACCTCCATTCTACTATGTTCATAGTATGAACAGTTTTTTGAAATTGTCAATAGAATGATTCAATCAGAAGGATCTTCCCATCTTTCAGAATTCCTTACAATTTTTGGATTCACCCTTTCGATTTCGAAATGGTTCATTCCAATCACCAATCTAGAATTCAACAAAATACAAAATAAAACGAAGTAATGCGAAAGAAACCAAAATAAACATAGAATCCTTTCTGGAAATAATTGATTTGCTGGAACAGGGGGGCATTAACACCTTATTTCGTTCACTTTCATTCAGTGTTAAGAAGATTGAATTAGGTATATTTCTATTTCACACTAAGTAGGGAAATAAAAAAATGAGAATGAATCCGGAAATGGAGTAAAATAAAAAAGGATGAAGATCAATAAGAATTGAGTTAAGGGACAGGATAGA
This sequence comes from Lathyrus sativus, assembly GCA_963859935.3. Classification (NCBI taxonomy): domain Eukaryota; kingdom Viridiplantae; phylum Streptophyta; class Magnoliopsida; order Fabales; family Fabaceae; genus Lathyrus; species Lathyrus sativus. The sequence goes on along the minus strand of CAWUDS030006192.1, from coordinate 4,436 downwards.
ATCCATTTATCAAAGATTCGGAAATATTTGAAATAGATGTACTCAACTCATATTCATATTCATATTCATATTGGCTGATTCTGTATTCGGGAATTGACTCAAACGGCGCCCTTTTAACTCAGCGGTAGAGTAACGCCATGGTAAGGCGTAAGTCATCGGTTCAAATCTGATAAAGGGCTTTTTTTTGATCAAAAAATGATAACAGTAGTATTTCTATTTGAAGAAAGATATACAAATATTCTTGATATTTGTAAGAAGTTTCTGTTTGTAATAAAATAAAAAAAACTAATGAATAGTTGAATTTCATTATAAAAAATCCAATTTAGAATTTAAACTCTATTAAGTTATTGTTATCATTCGAATAGAGTAAACTCATTCTAGTTAGAAAGGGAAATAGTATTCTTTTCTATATATATTTCTTTTTTTAGAATCTGATATTTTCTTTGCTTTAATTGTCATATACTCCTATTTTGGATTCTTCCAATCCAATAAAGGGAAAGATTCTAAAAAAAGTAAGTGGACCTAACCTATTGAATCAGAACTATATCCACTATTCTGATATTCCAATTGGTGGATAGAAATGAAATTCGAACAGTGTATCTTTTTTTCTTTTTAATACCCTTTTGGTTCGAACTCTGCAAGAATCCGTCTATATTTCGGATAATATCTTATTGTTCCTAGGAATCAATTGCTACTCCTCTCCTCCAATGGGAGGGCTTATTCTAAGTTCCAACAGACAAGTCATTTGACTTCCAAATATCTTTTTTCCGAATACAAGAAAAGATCAAAATTGATTTCTATTATTTCTTTAAGATAGGTCTATAAAAATAGAAGATATGTCTATAAAAAGAATAGAAAAATCCATCCAATCATGACTTCGAGTATCAAACATTTGGTTTTCATATCTATGATGCATACGAGATTTTGAAGGCAATTATTGGACGAAACTTTCAGTTAGAATCTATTATTATTAATCCAATTCCCTAGAATATTCAAAAATAGGACAGATAGATAAAAAAATAAATAGAGAAAAAGAGTCCAATTTATTACCTCGATCCGCAAGTAAAGGGTATACGTCGGAATTAGATTAATCTGAATGACAGAAAAATAGAACAAAGAATACAATAAAAGAAATCAATGTAAAATAGAAAGTAAAAATAGTAAAATAGAAAGTAAAAATAGGATCCTCTAGTAGTTTTCTAGACATACAAATTCGAATAATATAGAAAACTATTTTTTTTTTTTAATTTCACGAACAAGATTCAAAAAGAATCTTATTTGATAAAAGCAGAGTAGTATGTCTGGGGATCCGCTGGTAACGAGAGTAATAAAAGCGATCGATCATTTGTTTTTGGAATAGTTCTTTAAAAAATGTATTTCTAGGATTTATGAGTCATAAGACAATTTTCGAGTCATGACTTAGGGAATTTTGTTAGAATAGAAAGGAATAAGCCAATTAATTAAGTTAATGGATTTATTAGATATCAATGGACAAAAAAAGAATTTTTCTATTCGAACCCCAGTAGAAAAGAAGGGACAGTCTACGAGAAATCATATTCTATATAAAATGAAAAAAGCCTCGAAGGTTCCATCGTTGAAAATCCTAGGAGGTGTTCGGAAATGGTTTGAAGTAGTTGAATAGGAGGATTACTATGACTATAGCTCTTGGTAAATTTACCAAAGATCAAAATGATTTATTTGATATTATGGATGACTGGTTACGGAGGGACCGTTTTGTTTTTGTGGGTTGGTCCGGTCTATTGCTCTTTCCTTGCGCCTATTTTGCCGTGGGGGGTTGGTTCACAGGTACCACCTTTGTAACTTCATGGTATACTCATGGATTGGCAAGTTCCTATTTGGAAGGTTGTAACTTCTTAACTGCAGCAGTCTCTACTCCTGCTAATAGTTTAGCACACTCTTTGTTGTTACTGTGGGGTCCTGAAGCACAGGGAGATTTGACCCGTTGGTGTCAATTAGGTGGTCTGTGGACTTTTGTTGCTCTTCACGGTGCTTTCGGATTAATAGGTTTTATGTTACGTCAATTTGAACTTGCTCGATCTGTTCAATTGCGGCCTTATAATGCAATCGCATTCTCCGGTCCAATTGCTGTTTTTGTTTCTGTATTCCTGATTTATCCACTGGGCCAGTCTGGTTGGTTCTTTGCGCCTAGTTTTGGTGTAGCAGCTATATTTCGATTCATTCTCTTTTTCCAAGGGTTTCATAATTGGACATTAAACCCATTTCATATGATGGGAGTTGCTGGTGTATTGGGCGCTGCCCTACTATGCGCTATTCATGGCGCTACCGTAGAAAATACCTTATTTGAAGATGGTGATGGCGCAAATACATTCCGTGCTTTTAACCCAACCCAAGCAGAAGAAACTTATTCAATGGTTACTGCTAACCGCTTTTGGTCCCAAATCTTTGGGGTTGCTTTTTCCAATAAACGTTGGTTACATTTCTTTATGTTATTTGTACCAGTAACTGGTTTATGGATGAGTGCTCTTGGAGTAGTCGGTCTGGCCCTGAACCTACGTGCCTATGACTTTGTTTCTCAAGAAATCCGCGCAGCGGAAGATCCTGAATTTGAGACTTTCTACACCAAAAATATTCTCTTAAACGAAGGTATTCGTGCGTGGATGGCGGCTCAAGATCAGCCTCATGAAAACCTTATATTCCCTGAGGAGGTTCTACCACGTGGAAACGCTCTTTAATGGAACTTTACCTTTAACTGGTCGTGACCAAGAAACGACTGGTTTTGCTTGGTGGGCCGGGAATGCCCGACTTATCAATTTATCCGGTAAACTACTGGGGGCCCATGTAGCCCATGCCGGATTAATAGTATTCTGGGCCGGAGCAATGAACCTATTTGAAGTTGCTCATTTCGTACCCGAGAAGCCCATGTATGAACAAGGCTTAATTTTACTTCCCCATCTAGCTACTCTAGGTTGGGGGGTAGGTCCTGGAGGGGAAGTTATCGACACCTTTCCATACTTTGTATCTGGAGTACTTCACTTAATTTCCTCTGCAGTATTGGGCTTTGGCGGTATTTATCATGCACTTCTGGGACCTGAGACTCTTGAAGAATCTTTTCCATTCTTTGGTTATGTATGGAAAGATAGAAATAAAATGACTACTATTTTAGGTATTCACTTAATTTTGTTAGGTATAGGGGCTTTTCTTCTAATATTGAAGGCTTTTTATTTTGGGGGTATATATGATACCTGGGCTCCAGGAGGGGGAGATGTAAGAAAAATTACCAACTTAACCCTTAGTCCAAGCATTATATTTGGTTATTTACTAAAATCGCCTTTTGGGGGAGAAGGTTGGATTGTTAGTGTGGACGATTTGGAAGATATAATTGGGGGACATGTATGGTTGGGTTCCATTTGTATACTTGGTGGAATCTGGCATATCTTAACCAAACCCTTTGCATGGGCTCGGCGTGCACTAGTATGGTCTGGGGAAGCTTACTTATCTTATAGTTTAGGTGCTTTAGCCGTTTTTGGTTTTATAGCTTGTTGCTTTGTCTGGTTTAATAATACTGCTTATCCTAGTGAGTTTTATGGTCCCACTGGACCGGAAGCTTCTCAAGCTCAAGCATTTACTTTTCTAGTTAGAGACCAACGTCTTGGAGCTAATGTAGGCTCCGCTCAAGGGCCTACCGGTTTAGGTAAATATCTAATGCGTTCTCCGACCGGAGAAGTCATTTTTGGAGGAGAAACTATGCGTTTTTGGGATCTGCGTGCTCCCTGGTTAGAACCTCTAAGAGGTCCTAATGGTTTGGACTTGAGTAGACTGAAAAAAGATATACAGCCTTGGCAAGAACGTCGTTCCGCAGAATATATGACTCATGCTCCTTTAGGTTCTTTAAATTCCGTGGGTGGCGTAGCTACAGAAATTAATGCAGTCAATTATGTCTCTCCTAGAAGTTGGTTAGCTACTTCTCATTTTGTTCTAGGATTCTTCCTATTCGTAGGTCATTTATGGCACGCGGGAAGAGCTCGCGCAGCTGCCGCAGGATTTGAAAAAGGAATTGATAGAGATTTGGAGCCTGTTCTTTCCATGACTCCTCTTAATTGAGACATGAAATCCAATGCTTGACGTAAGAATCACTTTGATTTTAGTATACATATTGAGTTGAGTCGAGGAGATCATATTGAAAAAATATTTTCTTTTTCAATTCATTTATATCTAATCTTTTTTCGGGCTCGGCTATATCACCACTTAGCCGAGCCCGAAAAAACCGAGCCAACTTAAATCAATTTAAATCAATAAAAGAAAAAAATCCATTCGCCAAGAAAAAGGAGAGAGGGGGATTCGAACCCTCGATAGTTCTTTGTTTGGAACTATACCGGTTTTCAAGACCGGAGCTATCAACCACTCAGCCATCTCTCCAAAAGCTAATTTCTATTTTATCTTTATTCCACTCAAGA
>CAWUDS030006191.1:22500-39262 GCA_963859935.3 Lathyrus sativus | reverse complement strand
ACTGACTCCAAATAGTCCTGACAAATGATGATTGAGGCGGGATTCGGCATTTTTAAACCACGAAACGCTCGGTTTCCATTTCGGTTGTAGGTGTAACCAGCCCGCTAATAAGGATATGAAAGAAAGAAATAATAGAAAAATAGCTCCAGTATAAAGATCCTCATTAGTACGTAAACCAATTGTATACCACCACTGATAAACACCGGAATAGGCAATATTCACTGGGCCAAGCGCACCCCCTCGCGTAAAAGCTTCTACAGCCGGTTGACCAAAATGGGGATCCCAAATTGCATGAGCAATAGGTCTTACATGTAAAGGATCCTGTACCCATGCCTCAAAATTTCCTTGCCAAGCTACATGGAAGAGATTCCCGGAAGTCCACAGAAAAATGATTGCTAATTGTCCGAAATGAGAAGCAAAAATATTCTGATAAAGACGTTCCTCAGTAATATCATCATGACTCTCGAAGTCATGTGCGGTAGCAATACCAAACCAAATACGACGAGTAGTGGGGTCCTGAACTAAGCCTTGGCTAAACCTTGGAAATCTTAATGCCATAATGCTTTTCAAATCCTCCTAGCCATTATCCTACTGCAATAATTCTTGCTAAGAAGAATGCCCACGTTGTGGCAATTCCACCCAGAAGGTAATGTGTTACTCCTACAGCACGTCCCTGTACAATGCTTAAGGCTCTAGGCTGAGTAGCAGGAGCAACTTTTAATTTATTATGAGCCCAAACGATGGATTCAATAAGTTCTTGCCAATAACCACGCCCGCTGAATAGAAACATTAAACTAAAAGCCCATACAAAATGGGCGCCTAAGAAAAAAAGACCATATGCAGATAATGAGGAACCATAAGACTGAATTACCTGGGATGCCTGCGCCCATAAGAAATCGCGAAGCCACCCATTAATGGTAATCGAACTCTGCGCAAAGTTTCCTCCTGTGATATGAGTTATTACTCCTTGATCATTTATACTTCCCCAAACATCTGATTGCATTTTCCAACTGAAATGGAATATTACTACAGAAATTGCATTGTACATCCAAAATAATCCTAGGAAGACATGATCCCAAGCGGATACTTGGCATGTCCCCCCTCTTCCCGGGCCATCACAAGGGAACCGAAAACCAAGATTTGCTTTATCCGGTATCAAGCGTGAGCTACGAGCAAATAGAACACCTTTTAGGAGTATCAATACCGTCACATGAATTGTAAATGCATGAATATGATGTACCAAAAAATCTGCGGTTCCTAATGGAATAGGTAACAAAGCTACTTTGCCGCCCACTGCCACTAAATCACCACCGCCCCAAGTCAAACTGGTGCTTGTTGTTGCACCAGGGGCTGTTGTGCCAGGTGCTAAAGCATGGGTATTTTGTATCCATTGAGCAAAGACAGGTTGTAATTGTATAGCGGTATCTGAAAACATATCTTGAGGGCGCCCTAAAGCACTCATGGTATCATTATGAATATACAACCCAAAACTGTGAAAACCTAAAAATATACACACCCAGTTGAGATGTGATATGATTGCATCACGATGTCTAAGAACACGATCTAATAGATCGTTGTATCGAGTAGTTGGATCATAGTCTCTTACCATAAAAATGGCTGCATGTGCAGCAGCACCAACTATGAGAAAGCCCCCAATCCACATGTGATGTGTGAACAATGACAGTTGTGTACCATAATCAGTAGCTAGGTATGGATAAGGAGGCATAGCATACATATGGTGAGCTACAATAATGGTCAAAGAGCCTAACATAGCTAGGTTAATAGATAATTGAGCATGCCATGACGTTGTTAGGATCTCATATAGCCCTTTATGACCCTGGCCTGTAAATGGACCTTTATGGGCTTCTAAAATATCTTTTATACCATGACCAATACCCCAGTTAGTTCTATACATATGACCCGCAATGAGAAAAAGAATTGCAATAGCTAAATGATGATGTGCAATATCAGTAAGCCATAGACCACCAGTTAGTGGGTCTAATCCTCCACGAAAAGTAAGAAAGTCCGCATATTTTGACCAATTCAAGGTAAAAAATGGGGTTGCTCCCTCAGCAAAACTTGGATAAAGTTGAGCCAAAAGATCCCGATTCAAGATAAATTCATGAGGAAGTGGGATCTCTTTGGGATCTACTCCAGCATTTAGAAATTGGTTAATTGGTAAAGATACATGTACTTGATGCCCCGCCCAAGAAAGAGACCCAAGTCCTAGTAGACCTGCCAAATGGTGATTCAACATGGATTCTACATCTTGAAACCAAGCCAATTTTGGAGCAGCTTTGTGATAATGAAACCAACCAGCAAAAAGCATTAAGGCTGCAAAGACCAACGCACCGATTGCAGTACAATAGAGTTGTAATTCACTAGTTATTCCAGATGCTCGCCAAATCTGAAAAAAACCGGAGGTTATTTGTATTCCCCGGAAACCTCCCCCTACATCACCATTCAATATTTCTTGGCCTACTATTGGCCAAACCACCTGGGCACTAGGTCGAATGTGAGTAGGATCATTTAGCCATGCTTCATAATTTGAAAAACGAGCACCATGGAAATACATGCCACTCAGCCAAAGAAAGATAATGGAGAGTTGACCGAAATGAGCACTAAATACTTTTCGGGAAATCTCCTCTAAATCACTAGTATGGCTATCGAAATCATGAGCATCAGCATGTAGGTTCCAGATCCAAGTAGTAGTATCAGGTCCCTTAGCTATTGTTCTTGAGAAATGACCAGGTTTTGCCCATTGCTCGAAAGAAGTTTTTATGGGATCCCTATCTACCAAAATTTTGACTTTTGGTTCCGGCGAACGAATAATCATTGAGTCCTCCTCTTTCCGGACAACACATACAAAGAGACCCGCCAACATAAAACATAATTCGTGAACTTATGAGAAATGTTTATATTGAATATCTTTCTCTTCTATCTCCCATCTATTCCATATTTTCTTGAGTTATTCACTAGAACAATTAGGATCCGGAAGTGAATCCGGGGCAAGTGTTCGGATCCATTATGACATAGCAGTGAGGCGCTCAACGGACCCTTTTATTTGATTGATGGGGACAATAAACTATCAAAAATTCAATATATATAATGGATTTTCTATATATTTTATTCTCTATTAGAGAATAAAATATAGACAATAATATTTGAATTAGAATAAAAAAAAGAAAATAATAAAAAGACTGTTCTTATTCAAAACGCCCTGTGATCTTCAACCAATTCTGTGCCTCAATATAATTACCAGGGGTAAGGGCTATAGCTTGTTTCCAATATTCAGCAGCTTGATCAAACCAAGATTCTCCAATTTCAGAATCTCCCTGTCGAATGGCCTGTTCTCCGCGGTCGGAATAGGGGAGTAAAATCCTTCCCTTAGAACCGTACTTGAGAGTTTCCTGACTCATACGGCTCAACAGTCAATTCTTTTGATCTTCCATTTTTTCTGGAGTTAATAACAAGAAAAGAGGTTAATTACATGAGTTTAAAACTTGAATTTGGATTAATAATTCAATTGAATCCTTTGTTTTTAGTTTTATCTTTTCTCCTACCTTCTGAAGAAGAAGGCATCGACATTAATACTAACGCTCTTATTTGAATTTTCTCAAAGGTAACTATCTCGAGTTCATATATCATTTCATATATAATATATCTATTTCTATAGAATCTGTGAGAAAGACTTTTCTTCATAAGAAAAGACTTACTATCTTTGGGATCTGATACTACACCGCTGCTCAAAACCTTCGGGGATCAACTTTATTACATAAGTTGATTTCGAATCTATCATCATATAAGTAAGCAGTTCTGGTTGTATCGGCCAAAAACCTTGTTAATTGATCTTTACGGTGCTTCCTTTATCAATTAGATCTTTTATCCATAGAAAAAAGTATCTAGGCATATATATATTCTATTTCTTCATATTTTTACTTCTATGAATATGAAGTTTCTTTCTTTGCTACAGCTCATAAAAATCGTTGTTTCGAACGATATATATGTAGAAAGCCTATTTTTTTTGTCTAGTATTTATGACTATTAGTGGAGGTTCTTTTCTTTTTTCTTTCTATAGTGGAGATAGTCGCACGTAATGACAGATCACGGCCATATTGTTAAAAGCTTGAGGTAAGAAAGGGTTTCGTTCGAGTGCCCGAAAATAGTATTCCAAAGCTTTTGTATGTTCTCCGTTACTTGTGTGGATAAGGCCGATGTTATAAAGTATATAACTTCGATCATAGGGATCAATTTCCAGTCGCATCGCCTCATAATAATTCTGTAAAGCTTCCGCATAATTTCCTTCAGATTGAGCCGACATCCGTTACGGTCGTCATTCGGTTCAAAGAATCTCCGTTCCAGAACCGTACGTGAGATTGTCATCTCATACGGCTCCTCCTTTATGTGGATAATGAGAAACATCCATGGAATCAAAAAAGATTGCAATATTCTCATTATCAACTGAGCGGGACTAGTGTTTTTACACGAAATCTCTAGCCAACCTTTCTGTAAAGGATCTTTTATTAACATTTAGTAAGTTATTACTGGATAAATCAATCGTAACTTCAACAATTTATTTGTCCTCAACGCCGCTTAATTTCCCGGAATTAGTCACTTCAACAGTCTTTGATGGTTATATGGGTATCCAAAATACGAACGAGATGGATGTTTGTTGTCCCAACCATTCTAGTTAGTCCCGATCCCGATAAGAAAGGAAGGATTTTTTTTACAAATTTTTCTCCTGTTGTTGATTCCCTAGCGTAGTGCTTCTTCCCCCATGCCGCCTATTTGTACTAGTGGAGTAGGATTCACCTAACCCCATAAATAGGTATATATAGGTATAACCTTTCGCTTAATACTATAAACCTAAAATTGAAGCATATTGAGGCTGCATTAATCGGGAATACACGACAGAAGGGATTAATCGTTTTATTTCCAAACTTCACCTTCAGCAAGCGTCGGTTTTTTTTGATTTGTCTCTGAAGAATGTATCTTTCTCCTAAGACTGAGATCGGTAAAAAAAAAAAATAATCAAATCGCACCATCTCTGTAATAAGTGAATGCCTCTTTTTCTCCAGAAGTTGTGGGAATTATTCGTAATAAGATATTGGCTACAATGGTAAAGGTCTTATCAATAAAATTTCCATTTATCCGAGATCTAGTCATAGGTAGCAATCCATTCTATAATTTCATTTTTTATCGCGTGATAAAATAATTCCCCAAACAAAGGAATTGTACAATACAGTACGAAATAACGTAAAAATGGACTTATTAATCAAATTACTTTATTCTACGGTAGGCTTTGAAGTTGAAGTAGAATTTTTTTTTTTTTAGTTTCAATTGATTGTATTGTGTGCGCTTACGCAAATGGGATATAAATGCCTCACTATTCACTCGATTTAGGGACATAATCATTATGTAGGAGAGATGGCCGAGTGGTTCAAGGCGTAGCATTGGAACTGCTATGTAGGCTTTTTGTTTACCGAGGGTTCGAATCCCTCTCTTTCCGCACCCTTACCAAGTTCATCAATGTTACTGACGTCAATGTTTTAAATAATATATAGATAAAATTATTGCAACTTTTATATGCATTCTCTATTCCTAATTTGTTTCTGTAATATAGAAAATTGTGCATAAAGTGGGCAAGGAATAACAATTTTGCTACACCCACTTCTATACACGAATGGGGGGGGAAAATACTCGGATCAAAATTCTTGTTATTTTAACGAGGTTTAAGTCTGACGAGAATAATATTCTACAACCAGCAATTCATTAATTTTCAAACCAACCCATTTACTATCTATTATTTGATTGACTAATCCTTTATATTGGTCTGGATGAAGAGTCAAATGGGTTGGCACTCTTTTGCGGGGGGCTGATTTAAGAGAATTTTGAATTATAGTTCTCGATTTTTGTTCATCCTTGGCTGTAATAATATCTTTAGGTTTACAACGATAACTTGGTATATCTACTATACGACCATTAACTAAAACATGTCTGTGGTTAACTAATTGACGGGCTTCAGGAATAGTCGCAGCCATACCCAATCGAAAAAGTATGTTATCTAAGCGCATTTCTAGTAATTGGAGTAAAACCTGGCCGGTTGACCCTTTCGCTTTTCCAGCGATACGAACGTATTTAAGCAATTGTCGTTCTGTAAGACCATAATGAAAACGCAATTTTTGTTTTTCTTCTAAACGAATACGATATTGAGATTTTTTACTGGAGAGCGATTCTTCGCTTCCAACTCTTCTAACTGGAAGCTCTTTTCTGGTTAGTCCTGGTAAAGCCCCCAGACGGCGTATTTTTTTGAAACGAGGCCCTCTGTAACGTGACATAAACACTCCTTTTTAAAATGGAAAATCTCATAAAGAAAAATCAAAACTAAACTAAATGACAAATATGATATTATAAATGAAGTGAAATCTACTTCAAGTATTGTACTATTAAAGTATTGTACTACTGTAGTACAAAGAAGAATTAGAAGGATTCTATCAGTATCCGAATGGAATTCTATTCTATCGATATAGAAATAAAAAAGAAATAAAAAAAGCCGGCTATCGGAATCGAACCGATGACCCTCGCATTACAAATGCGATGCTCTAACCTCTGAGCTAAGCGGGCTCTCAGAACACAAATTGTGCATTTATCAGAATTCTTTCCTAAACTACTGGGATCCTAGTTATTAACTATTTCATATTAGCTCTTCATAACACAATTACTATATCATAACATAATCAAATAAATACAAAAAAAGATAGAATATCCCATATTTATTTGATATTCTAGTATATAGAATATGATACAAATCGGAATCATTTAAAAATACGAATCCAAATTATTTTCATTACCAATTACCTAGAATACTCTTTTTATCCATTTATCTAATAATTAATAATTTATCCAATATTTTTGGATCCATAAAAAAAGAATTGGATAAAAAATAATTTTCATCCATATCATATAGTAAGATTCTCTTTTTTTTTTTAGTTTTGAATTCCATTTTGGAATATTTGGATTCTTCCAATTTCTATTATTTATCTATTTCGATTATTAATAATTCATATTTATTATATGTATTTATCCCGATCCTTATTATTTTTATTTATATAATTTGAATTATGAAAAGTAGAATGGAATTCGATAGGAAGATTATTTCTATGTATATCTTCTTTATATATTCTTTAATATTCTAGAATACTTTCTATTTCATTCTATCTAGATTAATAGATAGAATATATCTATAGAAAATAGTAAAGAGTATATAGAATATTATCTTTAATATAAAAAAATATTACTATAAATAAATATTTTAAGATATATATAATATTCTTTCTTAATATTATTTTATTGAATTCAATAATGACTAATTAGATTACAGTTATTTATATTCAATAATGATTATGCATTAAGATGAAATATGTATAATGTATTTTATACATATAATATAAAAATATGGATTTATACATATCCATTTGAATTCTAAAAAATTGGATGGATTATCCAAAGAAATTGGATTGGATAAGTAATGAAAAATTAGATCCTTCTATTGAATTTCTAACTGAATATCGAAATCTAAATTAATAAATAGATTTTTATTATTTTCGTTATAAGGTCTGTATCGGTCTGCTCGAAGGAAAAAAAGAATCGAACGTTAGAGTATTCGAAATTCTATCAAAAAAGAATAGAAGGGGTACATCTAAAATAGAGATATATGTAGTATATATCTCTGTATATTGAATTGCGAATACAGAGATAATAGAATCATTTCTGATTCGAGTAAATACGGGTATCTGATATAGATGAAAGAAAATCTATCAACAAAAAACAAATAGAAGGAAATTTTAATTTTCCCAACCCAATATGGGAGTAGATTTCAACAAATAAATTCAACAGTTCCAGCATATAATTCTCAGAATACAAATGAAAAAACATCCTAATGCGATATGATATCAATCTCAAAGAAAAAACGGGGGATATGGCGAAATTGGTAGACGCTACGGACTTAATTGGATTGAGCCTTGGTATGGAAACTTACCAAGTGAAAACTTTCAAATTCAGCGAAACCCTGGAATTCAAAATGGGCAATCCTGAGCCAAATCCTTCTTTCCGAAAACAAATAAAAGTTCAGAAAGTGAAAATAAAAAAAGGATAGGTGCAGAGACTCAATGGAAGTTGTTCTAACAAATGGAGTTGACAACATTCAATTGATTAATGAAGATTTCTAACTTCTATTTGTAAATATTTGGATTCTATCACAATTGAAACATTAGAATCAAATCAATTACAACTGGAAGAAAAAATCAATGAATAGAATATTCATTGCTCAAATCAGTCACTCCAACATAATCTGATGGATCAGTTGAATAACTTATTAATCAGACGAGAATAAAGATAGAGTCCCATTCTACATGTCAATACCGACATCAATGAAATTTTGAGTAAGAGGAAAATCCGTCGACTTTAGAAATCGTGAGGGTTCAAGTCCCTCTATCCCCAAAAAATTTCCCTCCTATATTCTGGCCCTTTTTGGATTTACTTGACATAGACTCAAGTAATTTCTTAGATTTCGGATGGTGCGTCAAGAATGGTCGGGATAGCTCAGACGGTAGAGCAGAGGACTGAAAATCCTCGTGTCACCAGTTCAAATCTGGTTCCCGGCAACTCATTATGTATGAGTATCTATTCCCATATTTCTTTTGAAAAAAGGGAATAGATACATATTTATTAGTGGTCTTAATCATCCTACATAATTTATGTAGGCGTACGGCGATATGCTCTTTCTAGATGAAGAATGAATGGATGTATATTCTAGGGATCAAAAGGAAGTATGAAAATGAATGATTCAAGTTTGTTTTGATTTTTTCTGCGCTGCAATAACAATTGTTAATATTTCAATTGAAACAATATTCAAATGCTTCAATTAGTTGCTTGAAACACCAAGCAGAACTTTTTCAGTTCATCCTATTGGCTCGTCCGAAATCAGTATTGCTCCATCCCATTTTTGAATCTCAATGAATCCCTCTTATAATAAGAGAGGAATGAAACCTCTATTATTCTGACTAATCGATAAGTCAATGGACATACAGATATTTCTTTCTTTAATATCTGGGGTTGTCGAAGTTAAGATTACTTTCTTATTTTTCGCATTTAGTGAGCATCTTGTATTTCATAAAAATTAGGGGCGATATAATCTTTACGCAAAGGCCATCCTATCCAACTTTCGGGCATTAAAATACGTTTCAGACGCGGATGATTATCATAATAGATTCCTAACATATCATAAGATTCCCTTTCTTGAAAATCTGCACTTTTCCAAACCCAGAAAATAGAAGGAATTCTCGGATTTTGCCTTGGGGTAAATACTTTTATGCATACCTCTTCGGGTTGATCTAGACTATACTCTATTCTCGTAAGATGATAGACACTCGCTAATAGTCCTCCTGGTGCTACATCATAGGCACATTGGGAACGTAGATAATTGTAACCATATACATATAAAATAACAGCAATCGAATGCCAATCCTCGGGCTTTATTTGTAAAGTCTCTATTCCTTGGTAATCAAAACCCAAAGATCTATGAACTATTCCGTGTTTGACTAGCCAAGCAGACAAATTACCTTGCATTTTTTGATTTCTCCCGAGTTTTTTATAAGATTGGTATAAGTATTTACCATTTATTTCCATTACAATGAAATTTTGTCAGATTGACTTGCTTGCTATTTCTTATTGTATTTTGTACAAAAGGATCCTGTTTAATTCACTTTTTCGTTCGTCGGAGGATACTTAATTTTTTTATATTTCCAAAATGTGTCCGAGGTTATCTCGGAAATAGATGATGGTTGATAGAATAATCCTTTATTAGAATTGCCGGTATGAGTACTGTGTCCAACATCAAATTTGTGGTTGGTAGTAAAACACCTACGTTGATAACTAATTGGATCTTCATAGATTTCTCGAGATATTTTCTTACGAAGTTTTGTTATAGCATCTATAACCGCTTCCGGTTTAGGTGGACAGCCCGGCAAATAGACATCCACAGGAATTAGCTTATCCACGCCCCGAACAGTACTATAAGAATCGGTACTGAACATACCTCCTGTAATTGTACAAGCTCCCATAGCAATAACATATTTTGGTTCGGGCATTTGCTCATATAATCGAACTAAAGAAGGAGCCATTTTCATAGTTACGGTGCCCGCTGTTAAAATGAGGTCTGCCTGCCTAGGACTAGAGCGTGGTACCAGTCCATAACGATCGAAGTCAAATCGCGATCCTATTAATGAAGCAAATTCAATGAAGCAACAACTAGTACCATAGAGAAGCGGCCATAAACTGGATAGTCTTGACCAATTTGAAAGATCATTTAATGTAGTAGAAATAACTGAATTTTTGGTTTTTTGATCAAGTAAGGGAAACTCAATGGAATTCATAACTGTCTCAATGTTTTGTTTAATTGTCTAAATATTCAAGAATTAAGACCATTCTAATGCTCCCTTTCGCCATGCATAAACTAAACCAACAATTAGGATAAGCACGAAGATGAAAGCTTCTATAAATACGGATACCCCTAATACATCAAAACTCATTGCCCATGGGTAAAGAAAGACTGTTTCAACATCAAAAACAACAAAAACGAGAGCAAACATATAATAACGGATTTCAAATTGTAACCAAGCATCGCCCATCGGTTCTATTCCAGATTCATAACTAGAAAGTTTTTCTGGCCCTTTCCTAATTGGAGCTAAAATTCCAGAAATTAGAAATGCCAAAATAGGAATAAAGATCGATATTATTAGAAATGTCCAAAAAATATCATATTCATAAAGCAAAAACATAAATGTACTCCTATGAATGTGGAAAATATACTGGATTCATATTAATTCTTAGTCGATTTGAATTTAAATTTCAAAATTATTAGATTCATTAATCTAAATAGAAATGCTTTGTATTTTATTAAGTTTACATTTTAAAAGTTGACATTATTTCTAGATTAGTATCTGAGTATACTAATACTAATATTAGTATATCATTAATCTATTCAAATAGAAATGAATTGATTCATTCTTTCGATTACAAAAAGTATTTCAACTATATTTATACTACTAGTATTACTAGTATGGAGTATTTAGTATTCCATATACTACTACTATACTAAATATAGTAGTATCGGTAGTACTATTAGGGCTATACGGACTCGAACCGTAGACCTTCTCGGTAAAACGGATCAAACTATTATTATTATCAAAATGATTTGAATTGTTTTAAAGACCCAACGTGCATTTTTTTTTTTTTGCATTGGGCTTTTTCATTAACTGATAGAAATATCAATTAGTCTACCATCTTTTTTCTTTACACAAAGAAAAAGGAAATGACTCCCTGTGCTCTGATTTCTTATTTAGATCAAAATCTAAGAGCACTACCAAAGTTTTTCAAAGAAGAAGGTTATTCTGACGTAGGTCTGCTTCTGGCCTGGATCAACTTAAGTTAAATGGACTCTCTATCAACCTACTTCAATAAAAATATCAAATAGGAAATGAAACTTCATACACCTTAAAGTTCATAAGATAGGAAGAAAAGATATTTTTTTGGAGGTCCCTAGCCTCATTGCCTAGCATTGAATAGATTTTAGTATTCACCTTATCAATATCTCATTATGGATTCCATTTGACGTCTAAATCCTTTGTCAGGCTATTGTTCTCTTAATTTTCTTTCTGGAGTAAGACATTGATTTATCAATTAAGATCAACTCTTTTAATTACATGATGGACTCCTATGAAAAAACATTGGCGCATGTGTAAACGAGGTGCTCTACCTAACTGAGCTATAGCCCTTGTGCTTTTGATACAGATTTGATCATATTCGATAAATAAATTCTTGTCAAGATAAATATTAAATTACATGATCCAATCTCTTTGATTTATATTGCGTTTGTATTATTTATAAATAATATAACATTTATAATCCATTGATCTGATCGAGAGCTACTTTTTTTATTTAGGATGATAAATGACCTACTTAACTCAGTGGTTAGAGTATTGCTTTCATACGGCAGGAGTCATTGGTTCAAATCCAATAGTAGGTAAGGTATTGGTAGAACTTAGTAGATACCATTGATTCCGGTATCTAATAAGTTTTTCTACTCACCATTTTTTTTTATTGTAATTTTCTATCTTTTTTCTATTTTTTGGCTGCACCAACTTGTTACGAGATCCTCTTGATAGGCTCTACGATAGCCTCGACTCGTGTCTTAGCTCGCCGGAGAGCTAGATTTGCTTCAATTGTTTGTCTCTTGCCTTCAGCCTTATTTAAGTTAGCTTCTGCTATTTTAAGAGTTTGTTGTGCTTCTTGTGGATTAATGTCACTAGCCCTTTCTGCATCAGGTACTAAAATAGTGATCTCATTATTGCCGATTCTAGCAAAACCACCCATCAGAGCCATCGTTAACCATCGGTCCTTAAGGCGTATTCTCAAAATACCTATATCTAAAGCTGTGGCAATAGGCACATGATTTTTTAATACCCCAATTTGTCCACTATTAGTAGATAAAATAATTTCTTTCACTTCTGAATCCCAAACAATTCGATTGGGGGTCAGTACACAAAGATGGAAAGTCATTTCTTGAATTTGTTCTCCATTTCTAAGTTAAGTTCGTAGCCTTCGCAGTAGCTTCATCGATATTACCCACCAAATAAAAGGCTTGTTCAGGAAGACTATCTAATTCTCCAGAAAGAATCAATTGAAATCCTCTAATTGTTTCTGCGAGACCAACATATTTCCCTGGGGAACCAGTAAATACTTCTGCTACGAAAAAAGGTTGTGATAAGAAACGTTCCATTTTTCGTGCTCTTGCTACGGTTAAGCGATCCTCTTCGGATACTTCGTCCAACCCAAGAATAGATATCATGTCCTGAAGTTCTTTGTAACGCTGTAACGTTTGTTTAACTCTTTGCGCAGTTTCATAATGTTCTTCACCGACGATCCGAGGTTGGAGCATGGTGGACGTTGAATCTAAAGGATCTACTGCTGGATAGATACCTTTGGCAGCTAATCCTCTTGATAGTACAGTAGTTGCATCCAAATGTGCAAATGTCGTGGCAGGAGCAGGATCGGTCAAATCGTCTGCAGGTACATAAACTGCTTGAATAGAAGTTATTGACCCTTCTTTGGTAGAAGTAATTCTTTCTTGTAAAGTACCCATTTCAGTACCCAGGGTCGGTTGATAACCCACAGCGGAAGGCATTCGGCCCAATAAGGCCGATACTTCGGATCCGGCTTGGACAAAACGGAAGATATTGTCGATAAATAGAAGGACGTCCTGCTCATTGACATCTCGGAAATATTCTGCCATAGTTAGGGCAGTTAAACCAACTCTCATACGAGCTCCGGGGGGTTCATTCATTTGACCATAGACTAAAGCGACTTTTGATTCCGCAATATTTTTTTCATTAATTACTCCGGATTCTTTCATTTCCATATAAAGATCATTTCCCTCACGAGTACGCTCACCTACTCCGCCAAATACAGATACACCTCCATGAGCTTTGGCAATGTTATTGATCAATTCCATAATGAGTACTGTTTTACCTACCCCAGCTCCACCGAAAAGTCCTATTTTTCCGCCACGGCGATAAGGAGCTAAAAGATCGACTACTTTAATTCCTGTTTCAAAAATGGATAATTGTGTATCTAACTGTATAAAGGCAGGCGCAGATCTATGAATAGGAGATGTTGTGCGAGTATCTACAGGACCCAAATTATCTATGGGTTCTCCAAGCACGTTGAAAATTCGACCTAGGGTTGCTCCGCCGACTGGAACACTTAGAGCAGCTCCTGTGTCAATCACTTCCATTCCTCTCTTTAGACCATCTGTAGCACTCATAGCTACAGCTCTAGCTCGATTATTTCCTAATAATCGCTGTACTTCACAAGTTACGCGAATTTGTTGGCCAACCGTATCTCGACCTTGAACTATCAGAGCGTTGTAAATATAAGGCATCTTCCCTGGTGGAAAAACTATATCGAGTACCGGACCGATTATTTGCGTAATACGCCCCAGATTTTTGTTTTCAAGTGCAGAAACCTCAGTATCAGAAGGGGGAGGATTTATTGTCATATTGAAAAATATCCTTTTTTTTTTTTGAAAAAAAAAAAAAAAAATTCAAATTAAGAAAAAAATGTTCGAGAACAACGCAAGTGGATTGGTTCATTATTTGAATATTTAATAACAAATGAAATGTATTAATTCATATTTAATAAAATATTTAATAATAAAAAAATATGGAATAATAAATGTAATTTAATAATCGATTTTCACCATCCAATCAATTCAATTGTTTTCAAATTTCAATGATTTAATTTTTAAGGTCAACCCAGTCATCCAGATTGTAGACAATACTATCTATATTATCTATGGAATTCCAACCTGAACTTTGTTTATGATTCTGTTTTTCTATCTCATTGGTCCTTATTTTTTATTTCCTCAGCATAGGATTTATACTGAGCATATTATTTCTTTTTACCGATTTTTCTTTTTATTGGGCAAATTCTGCCGATTTTGACATCTAGGATTTACATATACAACATATATCACTGTCAAGGTCAAGAGTATACTTTTTATTTATTATTTAGATTCGAAAATTATATTCCAAAATTCAAAAAAAAAATAAGAGATTCGAAAAAAAACGGTTGGGTTGCGCCATACATATGAAAGAGTATAGAATAATGATGTATTTGCCAAATCAAATATCATGGTCAAATTTAACAATGACCCATTCGGATTAATTGATAATATTAGTTGATGGATCATTTGTAAAAAGGTTTGATTAACTCTTAAGTTATGTCGAGTAGACCTTGTTGTTGCTATAATTCAATTCTTAATTCATGCGTTGTAGGGGGGGGGGATTTATGTCACCACAAACAGAAACTAAAGCAAAGGTTGGGTTCAAAGCTGGTGTTAAAGATTATAAATTGACTTATTATACTCCTGACTATCAAACCAAAGATACTGATATCTTGGCAGCATTCCGAGTAACTCCTCAACCTGGAGTTCCGCCTGAAGAAGCAGGTGCAGCGGTAGCTGCAGAATCTTCCACTGGTACATGGACAACTGTGTGGACCGATGGACTTACCAGCCTTGATCGTTATAAAGGACGCTGCTACGAGATCGAGCCTGTTCCTGGAGAAGATAATCAATTTATTGCTTATGTAGCTTATCCCTTAGACCTTTTTGAAGAAGGTTCTGTTACTAACATGTTTACCTCCATTGTAGGTAATGTATTTGGGTTCAAGGCCTTGCGCGCTCTACGTCTGGAAGATTTGCGAATCCCTAATGCTTATGTTAAAACTTTCCAAGGTCCTCCTCACGGAATCCAAGTTGAGAGAGATAAATTGAACAAGTATGGACGTCCCCTATTGGGATGTACTATAAAACCCAAATTGGGTTTATCAGCTATGAATTATGGTAGAGCAGTTTATGAATGTCTCCGCGGGGGACTTGATTTTACCAAAGATGATGAAAATGTGAACTCCCAACCATTTATGCGTTGGAGAGACCGTTTCTTATTTTGTGCCGAAGCAATTTATAAATCACAGGCCGAAACAGGGGAAATCAAAGGACATTATTTGAATGCTACTGCGGGTACATGTGAAGAAATGCTAAAAAGAGCTGTATTTGCTAGAGAATTGGGCGTTCCTATCGTAATGCATGACTACTTAACAGGTGGATTCACTGCAAATACTACCCTGTCTCACTATTGCCGCGATAATGGTCTACTTCTTCATATCCACCGTGCAATGCATGCAGTTATCGATAGACAAAAAAAATCATGGTATGCACTTTCGTGTATTAGCTAAAGCCTTACGTTTGTCTGGTGGAGATCATATTCACGCTGGTACTGTAGTAGGTAAACTTGAAGGAGAAAGGGAGATTACTTTAGGTTTTGTTGATTTACTACGTGATGATTATATTGAAAAAGATCGAAGTCGCGGTATTTATTTCACTCAGGATTGGGTTTCTTTACCAGGTGTTATCCCTGTTGCTTCAGGGGGTATTCACGTTTGGCATATGCCTGCTCTGACCGAGATATTTGGAGATGATTCTGTACTCCAATTCGGTGGAGGAACTTTAGGACACCCTTGGGGAAATGCACCTGGTGCCGTAGCGAATCGAGTAGCTCTGGAAGCATGTGTACAAGCTCGGAATGAGGGACGTGATCTTGCTCGCGAGGGTAATGCAATTATCCGTCAAGCTTGCAAATGGAGTCCTGAATTAGCTGCTGCTTGTGAAGTCTGGAAGGAAATCAAATTTGAATTCCCAGCAATGGATACTTTGTAATCCAGTAATAATAATTCGTTCTATTAATTTCCATTAAACTCGGCCCAATCTTTTACTAAAAGGATTGAGCCGAATACTGTACAGAATACTTGTTGTATCTATAAATGAATCCTATGGATCTTTCGGATTGATAGATTTTTTTCTAGTTCATTATTCTTTTTTGATTTGGAATATAATGAATTAAAATAGAAGTATTTTCTATTAATATTGACAACAGTGTATCAAACCAATATAATCCGATCGTGAATAAATGGATCGATTGACTCATGTCAGATAGGTTTTTTACTTCATCAAATGGTGGATTCGTTGTATTTTTTTTTTCTTTCATTGTAATTTAATGTCATTCATTGTAATTTAATGTAATATGTAACATAATATGTAACATTTGATTCTATTATTTATAGAATTGCATCTTTTTTTATTGCG